>QRDG01000294.1:545563-778886 GCA_012064385.1 Puccinellia tenuiflora | reverse complement strand
CCGAGTGGTTTCGAGTGGCGGCCTAGGCTAACTTTAGACCTGTACAGCGCAGCCCCGAGTGGTCGAGTGGCGGCCTAGGTTGATGCCTGTAACGGCGCAGGCCCCGAGTGGTTCGAGTTGGCGGCCTAGGCTAACTGTAGACCTGTACAGCGCAAGCCCCCGAGTGGCGCGAGTGGCGGCCGGAGGGATTTTCGGGTGATGCCTGTTACTGCGCAGCCCCCGAGTGGTTCGAGTTGGCGGCCTAGGCTTGACTGAGACCTGTGCGGCGCAAGCCCCCCGAGTGGGTTTCGAGTTGCGGCCTAGGGGTGTGCAAAGGAGAGGGTGACACAAAATTTCTTAAATCATCTTTTATTTATTCCTCGCAAACAGGCCGCCTCATTAAAACCCTTCCAGTCCCCTTAGGTACCCTGGCGAGGAAAGAGTGCGTAAGAACCCGCTGCTACTTTGAATTTACAGTGTAGGGTACATCAGGCGTATAAGCGGCGTAGCTGTGCCACGTTCCATGGGTTACTAGCAAACTGTTCCTGTGGCTTGGTCCTTCAGGCGGTATGCTCCATTGCCAAGTGCTTTCTGTCACAATGTACGGGCCTTCCCATGGGGAGGCGAGCTTGTGCACTTTTCTTCTGCTTGAGTCCGAAGGACCATGTCGCCTGGGACAAAAGATCTTGGTCCGCAGTCGTCGCCCGTGGTAGTTGCGCAGGTCCTGCGGGTATAAACTGTTGTGCGGCTGAGGGCGATGTCGCGTGCTTCATCTAGAGTGTCCATGTCATCTTCTAGTGCCTCTTCTGCGTCGGACTCGTCGTAGGCCACGACCCGTGGAGCGTCAAACTTAATGTCACAGGGTAAGACTGCTTCTGCGCCATACACCATAAAGAACGGTGTGTATTGGGTGGATCTGTTCGGCGTGGTGCGTAGGCCTCCATAGCACGCTTGGAAGTTCCTCTACCCAGGCTCCTGCAGCTCGTTTCAACGGCACTCGCAAACGCTTCTTTATCCCCTTGCTGACTAGGCCGTTGGCCCTTTCGACTTGTCCGTTAGACTGCGGGTGTGAGACGGATGCGTAGCTGAGCTTGATGCCTTGTTCCTCGCAGAAATCTCTGAACTCCTCGGCTGTAAAGTTCGTGCCGTTGTCGGTGATGATACCGTGGGGCCACGCCGAATCTGAAGATGATGGACCTGATGAAGTTGACTGCTGAAGTTGCGGTTGAACTTGTGATTGGCACCGCCTCGATCCACTTCGTGAATTTGTCGACTGCCACCAGGAGGTGCGTGTGCCCACCCGGGGACGACTTCCTGAAGGGACCTACCATGTCGAGTCCCCATTGCGCGAACGGCCATGCAAGTGGGATGGTTTTCAATGCTGAAGCAGGTGCGTGAGGTTTGTTGGCGAATTCTTGGCAGCCGACGCACCTTCTTACGAGCTCGACTGCGTCTTGCATTGCAGTGGGCCAGTAGAATCCTGCTCGCAAGGCCTTGGCAACCAGTGCTCGACTGCTTGCATGATGCCCGCAGATTCCAGCGTGGATATCGAGTAGAATAGCCTGGCCGTCAGATGGATCAATGCACCTTTGGAGTACGCCTGAGATGCTTCGCTTGTAAAGCTCGCCCTTGATGATGGTGAAGCCCTTCGAGCGGCGGACAATGCGCTTTGCTTCGACTGGGTCCTCTGGCAGCCGTTGATGCAGCATGTAGGCCAGATACGGGCTTGTCCATGTGGGTTCGACCAGCATGATCTCCATGGGCTCCTTCTCCGTGCTTTGCGGGTTGGCGGTCGTTGTTGTCGATGCAGGGGGTTCTGGCGGGGGCCGGACCCTGATAGAGCGCTGCGTGATGCACTCGAGGAAGACTCCGGGTGGAACCGGAGCTCGATCTGATCCAAGGTTGGCGAGGATGTCGGCTTCTTCATTGCTTTCGCGGCCAATGTGCCGCAGTTCGCAGCCGTCGAATTGGCCTTCCAGCTGGTTGTACAGCTCCCTGTATGCTATCATGTTGTCAGCGATGGCGTCGCATTGCTTCATTGTTTGCTGCACCACCAGGTAGGAGTCGCCATAGATCATAAGGCGAGTGGCGCCGCAGTTCTTGGCCATCCGCATGCCGTGGATCAGTGCCTCGTACTCCGCCTCGTTGTTGGAGGGTGTTGGAAATTTCATCTGCAGCACGTACTTAAGCTTATCGCCTTTGGGTGATATGAGCACGACTCCCGCTCCGGCTGAGTTGAATTTCTTGGATCCATCAAAGTACATGGTCCATGCAGTCGATAAATCAGGCTCGTCTGGTAGCTGCGCTTCTATCCACTCTGTGGTGAACTCTGGTAGGACCTGAGCCTTGATTGCCTTCGGGTGCACGTACTTCAGCCCCCATGGCCCTAACTCGACAACCCACTTGGCGACTCGCCCTGTCGCGGATGGATTAGTGAGGATGTCTGATAGGGCGGAGGAGCTTACCACCGTTATCGGGTTCTCGGAGAAGTAGTGTACCACCTTTCTTGACGTCATGAAGACGGCGTATGCCAATTTCTGATAGTGCGGGTACCTCTGCTTTGACTCTGTTAATACCTCGCTGAGGTAATACACGGGCCGTTGGACAGGATGAGCCCTTCCCTCTTCCTCCCGTTCGACTACGAGAACGGTACTGACCACCCTGTTCGTGGCTGCCACGTAAAGGTACAGTGGTTCATTCTCCTGGGGTGCTACCAGTACTGGAGGGGTTGTCAGGGTCTTCTTCAGCCTGTCAAAGGCATCCTGTGCTTCCTCCGTCCACTCGAATTTGTCCGCTTTTTCATCAGCTGGTAGAAGGGCAGAGCCTTTTCTCCCAGCTTACTTATGAATCGACTGAGTGCTGCGACTCTGCCGGCTAGACTTTGCACATCATGGAGTTTTGTTGGTGCAGGCATGTCGAGTATATTTTGCACCTTTTCTGGATTTGCTTCGATTCCTCTCGCAGAGACAAGGTACCCCAGTAGCTCTCCGGCTGGGACGCCGAAAACGCACTTGTCTGGGTTCAGCTTGATCTGGTACTTGTCGAGTGCTTCGAAGACCTTGCGCAGGTCGTCGATGAGGGTGTCCTCTTTGCGGGTGGTGATGACGATATCGTCGACGTAGACTTGGACTACCTTCCCGATGAGCTCCTTCAGGCAGGCTTGCATTGTACGCTGGTACGTGGCTCCAGCGTTTTTCAACCCGAAGGGCATCATGGTGTAGCAGAACACACCGTGTGGTGTGATAAACGCCGTCTTCTCTTGGTCTTCGACTGCCATCTTGATCTGCTGGTAGCCTGAGTAGGCATCCAGGAAGGACAGACGTGCGCAGCCCGCAGTCGAGTCGACGATCTGATCAATCCGCGGGAGCGGAAAGTGATCCTTGGGGCAACATTTGTTGATGGCGGTGAAGTCGACGCACATGCGGAGCTTCTTCGTCTTCTTCTTTTCCACCAGTATTGGGTTTGCTACCCACTCTGACTTCTTGATTTCTTTAATAAAACCGGCATGGAGCAGCCGGTCGATCTCCAAACTGATCGCGTCTCTCTTTGGACCCGAAAAACGCCTCATGGTTTGCTTGACAGGTCTGGCGTCCTTGTGAACGTGTAATCGGTGCTCGGCGAGTTCTCTTGGTATGCCTGGCATATCAGAAGGTTGCCAGGCGAATATCTTCCAGTTTTCGCGCAGGAACTCGACGAGCGCGCTTTCCTATGCGCTGGTCAAGCTTGATGACACCCGAACCACCTTGTCAGCATCTGTCGGGTGTACCTGGTGGGCCCTGGTATCGTCGCTGGTGTTGAACGCCGAGTCCTTGGATGATTTCTTCTTTGGGGGGAAGAGGGTCTTGTCATTGTCGACTGCCAGCATCTCGAGGTGATCTTCCATCCCAAAGAACTCAGAGATCCTATTGAACTCGCGGTCGCAGCTGTCGGACCGGTCGAAGTCGCCTCTCACCGTGATGACACCCTTGGGTCCAGGCATCTTGAGCATGAGGTAGGCGTAGTGGGGTATCGCCATGAACCTTGCAAAAGTTGGACGCCCAAGGATGGCGTGGTACTGTGATTTCCAGTCGACCACCTCGAAGTCGATTGCCTCCCTCCGGAAGTTGTCGGGTGTGCCGAAGATCACGTCGAGTGTGATTACTCCCATGGGCGTAACTGCTTGCCCTGGTACTATACCGTGAAAGGTATTAGATGACGGCGTCAGGTTGGAAATTGACCTGTTCATGCGCCTGAGTGTGTCAGCGAAAAGAATGTTGATTCCGCTGCCTCCGTCCATGAACACCTTTTTCAAGGTGTACTCCCCGATCTGAGCTTCGACTACCAGAGCGGCGTGCCCGGGCCGTGGTATTGCCGGCGGGTGATCAGCCCTGGAGAAGGTAATGTCTATCTCTGATCCTCTCAGGTACTCGGGTACTGCGGGTGGATTGGTGATTGCCTGAAAGACTTGGCGAGTAATGAGCTTCTGGGTCCTGTTGGAAGGACGCCCCTTCTGTATCATGTTCATCTGCCCACGTGGTGCTGGGAACACGTTGGCAGGGTCCTGTTGCTGCGGTTGCTGCTGCTGTTGTTGCGGCTGCTGCGGTTGTTGCTGCGGGTAGTAAGCCAATGCTGCTTGCGCTGGGTTGGCGGGTGGAGGAGCTGGTGGTGCGTTGATTGCCAGCTGTCCCGCGACTGGTTGTCCCGCGGGTGGTGCTTGATGAACCTGCTGCCCGTCCGTAGCAAGTACGCGCGTGAAGGCCCTGGCCAACCGTTGCGCCTTCTTGCAGTCCTTCAACAGGTGTCGGGATCCCCACTTGCCTGTTTCCGGGTCCTTGAACATATGGTGCCTGCAGGGTTGCTGTAGCTCTTCCTCATCCGTGAGTATGCGTCTGCGCCACTCGCGCTTGCGACTTCCATCTCCGCGGTAGCCGCTGCCACCACCTTGGCTGTATCCTCTATCATTGCCACCGCCTTGGCTATATCCTCTATCACTGCCACCGCCTTGGCTATATCCTCTATCATTCTCACGGGGGGTTTCGAATCATGGCCGATAAAGCGTGGTTTCTTTTTCAGTCGACCCTCTCGCCAGTTGCTGGGTTGGGGATCTGGCATTGAGTCGCGGACGGAGTCCTCTCCATCTGCCCATTGGTTGGCGATCTGCATGAGGTCTATCATATTCTTCGGTCTGAGCCTACCAAGTTCTTCGCGAAGATCGCGACGGGTGAGGCCGTAGATGAATGCATCCATGACTCTGTCCTCCGAGGTGGCTCCATCCATGGTGTTGCGGAGCAGGGTCCACCGTTGGATGTACGAACGGAGTCGCTCCTCATGGCCCTGTTTGCAAGCTTGGAGCTCGATGAGGGTGGTTGGCCTGGCGTAAGTTCCCAGGAAACCTTTTATGAATGCGGTCCTGAATTCCTCCCAATTCCTGAAGGCATCCTTCGGCTGCGTGTTGAGCCACCCGCGGGCGGACCCCGTGAGCATCAGCTGGATGTACTGCATGGCGGTAGTCGAATTACCACCTTGGCAGCTGCATGCGATAAGGTAGTCGTCCAGCCAATCCTGCGGGTGCTGCTTTCCGTCGTACTTTGGTGTCTCCGCTGTTAGCTTGAAGCCTTTCGGCATCTTCGTGTCGCGAATATTTATACTGAAACACGGGGCTCCACGTGGCTCGTGGTCTTCATCATCGTCGAGTCCTGCTTCTCGCAGTCGACGGGCACGGTCTATCCTTCTCTGTGTGACGACGTTGCGGCCATCCTCGCCAGGCTGCAGTTGTCGCAGTCGAATCGGTTCCCGATTTGCCGCTGGTGCGACTCCACGGTCCCGACGTCCTCGTTCCTCGTACATCCCTTCAACTGGTTCTCCTCTTGCCAGAACTTCCTCGACTTGCCTCAAGGCTTGGATCTGCTGCCTGTGTACGCGGGCGTTGGCGCTTCCTTCCGGCGGCTGCATGACCTGCAAATAGGTCTCGACTCCCATAAGCGCAGAGGCGGGTGTTCTGGGGATGGGTATTCCGTCCTCGTCTTCCAAGAAAGATGACTCCAAGTTGCGGGTGAGGTGGATGCGATCGGCCTCGTGCACCCGCGGCATGCGAGTTCTGTGCCTTCCTCCTTGGTCGACTTCTTCTGATCCAGACATGAATGTGAGCGCTGCCCTCCTGGCACTCGACTCGTCGGCTAGCTCCTTGCGCCGGGCCAACTCGGCTTTTTCCTGTCTGATTCGTTCGGCTTCCTTCCAGAGCAAGTACTGGACCGCCTGTCGATCTTCCTGTGGATCTTCCGGGGCAGGGAACGTGCCATCGTCCACATGCTTCTGTGCCCTAATCGCCAGCTCCCGGGTGATGGTGAGTTTCGTCACCTTGTCTTGCAGGGTGACTTCCATGGGGTATACGGGTGCTGATGGACCGACCATGTAGACTTGCGCGGGGTAGACCCGTCGAGTGGGGCTAATGCTCCCTGTCGTGCTTCCTTCATCTGAACTGTACTCGTTGTCAAAGATCACAGCAACGTGGTGGGTACCACGATCGCTGCTACCGGCGGCTGCCCGATGTGTAGATGCGATCGGAGCAGTCGAAACTGGTGCGGATCTTGGCTGGCACCCGAACAGGTTGGTCGGAGTGGACTTGACTCGCCCCGTGGCCGCAGCAGATGTGTTTTTCTTGGCAACCGCAGATGCGATCGCCACAGCCGAGGTTGATGTAGTCGAAGTAGACGCAGTCGCCTTGACCGCGGCAGATGCGATCTTCGCGACCGGTGAAGGCATGGTCGGCGCAGTTGATGTAGACGCAGATGGCGATGTAGATGCGATCTCCGTAATCTTCACAGCGGGTGAGGTTGCGATCCGTGCAGCCGCCATGGATGCAGGCGCCTCCATTGAGCGCAGGGCGGCCTGCGTAGGGCGGAGGGTTCCGCGACTGTCCACCAGATAACGCAGACTACCAAAGGTAATCCACGTGCTCTGTTGGAATCCGGCGTAAGCCGTAAGATCCGCCGGCGAGTGCTCGACGTACTCGAGGAAGCCGGTGTAGATCGACTCCCTCGCGCTGATGGCGTTGTTGGTTGCGGATGAGGCCGGCATGGTCACGACTCCAGCGATCTGTTCTTTCCCACAGACGGCGCCAATTGACGAGCTTGTGGCTCGGCAAATCCCTGGGTCGAGTACCCCAGGTTGATTGAGGGAGAAAGAGAGAGATCAGGCTGGTGAACACGACGGCTAACAGGGGGCGATTTACCCAGGTTCGGCCCCTCGAGTTGAGGTAAAGACCTACTCCTGCTTGTCTGGAATTATGGATTGGTGGCTACAATGCGATGTTCAATGATTCGATGCCCTAGACGGCGCACCCTCCCGGCCTTTATACTACAGGCCGGGTCTCGGGTGGACGGTGCGATTGCACGTACAAGATATGGAAACCTCCTCACCGACCTAATGTCGACTACTTGTTGTATACGGAATCCTTCTTGGGCTTCGCTGGGCCTTCCTTGGCGTGACCCAAGTACCATCACCGTGGGTGACCCAAAAGGTAGCCCCACGACACATTGTTTCTCCCATTTCTTTTCTATGGGGTGACATTAGTAGTGATAGATAAATGAATTACTTGATTCATATAATCCTTAGACAAAAATTCATATTAATGTCCAGAGAGTGTATAATGTTGTATGCCTACTTATAAACTCAATTGGATAAAAAATATTCAAGTTAAAATTTCAAAGAATGCATCAAACAAAATGGGACAGGATCTGTCCAGAAAATTAGCAGCAGAGAAACGCATTTTTCTACCAGACTTAAACATGTCGAAAAATTATGAAAAAATTCAGGAGTACAGAGGATGAAAAGTTGCAGTTACCGTAAAAATTTCAGCTCATTCGGAGTTACAGAACAGGAACGAATGCAAATAGCAACTTTTTCTTATGACAGAAAATGGATAAAAGTTGTTGGAAATGTGTTTCTTATGATTAAAAATGGACCGGGGTTCATGGTTTCACAAATGCACTCTCTCTTTAATAAAGTGGTAGACAATGGAACACTAGAATTAAAATATGAGATTTCAACAAAAAGGTTTCATAACAAGTTACTAATTATATGGGCATCACGTCCTAACATAGAGATCTTTTATTTATTAATCTCTCTTATACTCCACCAAGATGTGAATTAAATCTTGGCACCTCAGTAATTAAGATGAATCAGAGCATAGCTTTAAGTCTCATGACATGAAGTTAAAATAACAACATGCTAGATCTAGTCATGGAGAAGTGGCAATGGTCACACCCACACCTCCGGTAGCATGGTATTTTTCTTTATCCCTAGTGAGGCAACAAAGTAAGGTAAAAATACCCAAGTGGATCGCGGAACTTCTCTCACTTTCACCGCACTAGACACCCCCTCATTACTCCAACTAATGCACACGTTCCCCCACACAAGCTCTCATAAACATGCTTGATCAAAACAAGTAGACAAGAACGGGGTACATAATATGCATCTACTTTCATAACTGAAATAAAACAATTGCAATCTCAAACATATATGAACTCATAAAGAGATCCACCACAAAGGAATTAAATAGATGACCATAATCATGTTTGGCAGCTCATACGGTGCTAATTAGTGAAGCTCAAAGAGAGGAGAGATACATAAGTTACTTCCACAAACCCATAGTCCAGGGGTGGACTACTCCCTCTTCATCATGGAGACGGTGGAGATGTCGTTGGGGGAGATGGAGACCACACCGGCAGCGCCCCGCCGGAGTTTTCCCCCTCCAATCTGCAGCTCCAAGACTCTGTTTCTGTGTTTCGACGGCGCTCCCCTCTGGAAAACATCAAAATATAGAAAATAGGGTTTTCTGCCAGTGCAGGGTTAATTACAGAAAAATAGGAAAACTGTGAAATCTTCCCAAAATCATTATAAAACAATGATATAACCCTTATATGATGCAAATATGATTGAAATATAAGTGATATAATGCAAAGTTCATGTATGCATTTTACATGCATCATTGGGCCGCCAGGTGGGCCTTCAAGTATGTCTTCGGCTGGGCCGCCTCGGGTACGCCAATGGTGGGGTGCCCGGAAGGTATGCCCACGTCAGTAGCCCCCGAGTGTCTGGTCGATTCGAAGAATAGGGTAGAGACTCAGAGCAGCATGTCGAGTAGGCGTAGTCGATGCGTCCGGTACGTTGATGACTTTGAGAAATCTGGCTCGCAAACGTAAGAAAACTGATAATAATAAATCTGATGTGGGTGTAAGGAACCCGACTTTGAGAAGTCATGTGCGGCTATAGAGAGCCCGACTTTGATAAGTATGGTGCGGGTTATAGAGAACCCGACTTTGAGAAGTCCGATGCGGGCTATAGAGAGCCCGACTTTGATAAGTCCGGTGCGGGTTATAGAGAACCCGAATTTGATAAGTCCAGTGCGGGTTATAGAGAACCCAACTTTGAGAAGTCCGGTGCGGGCTATACAGAGCCCGACTTTGAGAAGTCCGGTGCGGGCTATACAGACGACGCCAATTGACGTGGGGTTACCACGGCAAATCCCTAGGTGAGATGCCTAGGGTTTCGTATGAGGGAGGAAGATGGCGCGCTGGTAGTGTCGGACGGCTGACAAGCAAGGATTTACCCAGGTTCGGCCTCTCATTGTGAGGTAAGGACCTATATCCTGCTTGTCTGATTATATTGATGATGGTGTTACAATGGTGGCCGCCGGTGGCGGGTATGGTGCGTCTATTCTAGTTGTCCCCAAAGGGTGCCCCTGCCTAGCTTTATATATGCAGCCAGGTAGGGTTTTACATATCTTGTGCACTAAGAAATCATCGGTAGCTTATTGGGCTTCGTTGGGCCACCGGGTGGGCCTCCAAGTATGTCTTCGGCTGGGCCGCATTGGGTACGCCAATGGTGGGGTGCCTGGAGGGTATGCCCACGCCAGCGACATAATGCCCAACATCATTAAATGCACAATTCAAACATCAGTAAATGCACAATTCAAATCGTACCTCGACTACCGCCATTCTGCCGAGCATGTACGCGGCATCGGTTTCCTCATCACCGAACAGCTGCGTCAGCGCTACGGCCGCGGCCGCGGCGGCTGCAGATCGACGAAGCGTAGGCGAGTCGCTAAAAGCGTTCTGGTTGAGGTCGACGCCTCGGATTTCGTTGGACTCATCCGGCGAACTGGAGAAGCGCGATGGTTGAAACGCCGGCAACGATGGATCATTGAAGTAGTTCGGGGAAGACGACGATGATCCCCGAGGAGGGCGAGCCGACGAGATCCCTTGGCTCAGGCCGCCTAGAGATTCGGCGACGTATTGCTCCACTTCCCTCAATTTCGCGCGTTGTCACCGGTTAGCTTGTAACTGGGACGCCGCCAACCGCAATACATCCGAGATGATCATCACCTCCACTTCTTCCGCCTTCATCGCCGATGACTTCATCATCACGGCCCTTGTCGCCTCCTTTGCCTTGGCAGATTTGCTTTGGGTGGGCTTTCTCAGACCCACCGGCGCCATCGGAGCCGACGAGAGGTTGGAGGCGATGAACGTGGCGGCGGCGGCGGCGATGAGGAAGGAGTAGGGGTGGGCGGCAGCAGCGAGGAAGTAGAAGGGGAGGAGTTTGTGAGAATGGAGGGAAGAAGATTAAGATATTTTGGCGGCCGGCGCGACAATGTAGGGGGGAATTTCGCGCCATTCATTTCGTGTGTTTGACGGGCGGGCCAACCTTGTCGGAGGCGCGGGCCGGACAGTTTCCGGAACCGCGAAGGCATCCCCCAAAGTTGGAGGCCGGGTTCACGGTGCCAGACAGGTTTTGGACCGGACAAAGGCTTTACGACCCCCCCCCCCCCCGGTGTGGGCGATTTTTCTGTCCGGCACCCCAAAGGGGCTTTACGGCCCCTTTTACGACCCCCCGATGGAGATGCTCTTACCACATTAGAGTTCAAACTAAGAGCATCTCTACTGCAGCCGTAGTCCCAATACAACATCCGGACACAGTCTCAGACAACGGGTTAGCCTTGTCATCCGCACACTGGTCATGTCAATTTAAATTACGTCTCAGCCTTATCGTCTTCCTAGGCGGCGCTCTCAGGCCGACGCGACACCAACATTTACTCACATTGCTTCCTTCCCATGCCACAATTGCCGCCGCTTCCCGCCTCCGTTTCCTGTGCGCAGAGCACCAACTATAAGATGGTCCGTCATGCCACCAGCTCTAGCCGTGCTCACTTCTCGCCACATCATCGCCATAAAAAATGCCTCGCTAGTCACCTCATGGGCTACCCCTCACAAAGGCCGTGCGGGTTTCCTGCCGCCGGAACCAACTCATCCATCTTCAGACGATGACGGCGAAGACAAGGAGGAGGTTGATTTGCCGCCCTACCCGATGAAGCAGGCTGCCTTGCCGGCCTCCTACGAAACCGCTCGCCGGGGGAACCACGACCGAGTGTTGCACACCATCACCCTCGAGGATACGAACACCGCCATGTTGGAGCGCGTCGAGGGAGGAGGGTGGCCGCCAGCTCATGGCCGCTGAGCGGCAGTCCATGAAGGAGTTGAAGGCCCAGAGGGAGGCATCCTTCACTAATCACGAGGCTGCTCGCCGAGATATGGTGGAGGCTCACCGTCGACGGATGGATGAGGCTCACCACCGGGCCTGCGAAGAGATGGCTCGTCAAGAGGCGGAGGCGGTGAGAGAGCAACATCTGGCGCTCGAAGCCACGACAGAGAGGCGCTGGCTCGAGCAGGCGGATTTTTGACAGAACGGACCACTTGCTCGGATGAAATGTCAAAAAGGACCACCTCCCGAACGCATTGTCTAAAATATCGTGGCGGCACGTTCCCCAGGCGACACGTGGAGCGTGCCGCCACTGCCGGAGGCGGCACGTACCGGGACGGGTTTCGCATGCATCACAAAACAGAAACCGTAGAAAAGTGGGCCCTGCCGCCACCCACGGAGGCGGCACGTTGACGTGGTGCCTGCGGCCACCCACGGAGGCGGCATGATGACATGGAGCCCTGCTGACACCCCCCTGCCGCTTTCGGCACTGATTCCCGCCTGTCGCGTGTACAGGCGCCTCACGGCGGTGATTCCGAGGCCGCAGGGCTATTTTGAATCCATGCGTCCGGGAATCTAGCCTCCTGCTCCCTCCTCTCTTTTTATATCGCATGCTTCTGCGCTGCACCCTTCTATACTCTCATTCTTCGACGCCGCGCTGCTCTCTCGTCTCTCCTTGTTACTAAGTACAGATAGAAAGCAGAGCAAGCACACCTGATAGCCACTTAGTCTTGTTATTGGGAGGTTTTAGAGATAGAATTTCCGGAAGAAGTAAAGGAAGAAGTTGAACATGAAGGTACGAACCATGGAATGTATAGATTAGTTAGCAATAATAATTTTTAGCTAAGTTGTATGTTTATAAATTTTTAGCTAAGTTGTATGCTTATAAATTTTTAGCTAAGTTGTATGTTTATAGCAATAATAATTGCCGTGTCCAATATTTATGATCAGATGATATGGTGACTATTTAGGCACACATAATTCAACTGCTAATATTTATGTTCGTGTTTCATTATGGGGACTATTTAGGTGATATGGTGACATAAGCTAGATAGTGTGACGCGTAAATTATTTTTGGCACAACATCAATCTGTTAGGTATAAATGAAGTCGTGGGATTTATGTGTACGTCGTATAATATTTGTTGATATGCAGTAATAATGATGTATTGTTCACATGATAATAGGTGGATTATGTTGACAAATTAATGGTGATATGTTGATGATCGTGGGTATTATTTGGAGATATTCTGACGCGTAAATTAATTTGGAAGGTCATCCATCATCAAGTTGAGGTATAAATGACACCGTATAATTTACAAAAGTATTGTCATGTGAATATTGTTTTGAAAATATATAGTAGGTATGATGGAAATTTTGCGGGTATTAGTTGAATGATGTTAGTGGTCTCGTTAGTAAATTTAGTTGATGGCACTATTTATTCCAAGTTCATAATATATTTTCCTTATAAAAAATATTGGTACTATTATTTTTTCAGTATTATGGATATAATATAATTAAGGTAGGAAGCTATTAATTCCGTTTCTGTAAATTTGGTTATTGGGTAGGTACTATGGAAAATTTGTCTGTGTTCTATGGGGACGTCGTACGTGACGATATTACCGGTGTCAATGTGTCAAACTGCGAGTCAATGAAAGTTGTGATTAAAGGAATGGTGACTAAAAGTTTTGCGGATGTTAGAAAACGCATCCGCTTGAATTTTGGTCACGCGATGCGTGGGATGAAGATGACCGTCGAGGCCTTCATCTACGTAGGAGGGACAAATGGGGAAGTAGCCCGCTGGGGTCTGCGAGAGGTCAAAAATGAAACTCATTGGCAAAAGTATATGACCTTTGCAAGCACACCTGATTCCGCCATGTTTGGTGAGCCGATGGTGTATGTGCAGTTTATTTCTCCTACTGATGAAGCCGGATGCAGTACCAGTGCGGCTGAGGTCGAGCTGGCCCTCACCGCAGACCCCAACACCGGCCCCTTGGAGCCCACGACCGTCGATGTTGTATCGTCGGCGGTCGTTGACCCCGGATATTGGTCTGCAGTCGTTGACTTGAGCGAACATGTTCATGGACTGCAAGAGGCGCTAGATCATGACGATGATGGTCACTCTTCTTCGTCTTCGTCCTCAGACGAAGAAGGTGATGGTCCTCGTCAGAGGGCGGTTGCGGCACCGATGGATCCTAAGTTCTTAGAGACTATGACCATCAGCAATGAATTTCGCTCTGTTCCGGGCCTTGGAGAGGCAAGTCTGATGGTTGGGCAGACATTCCCAGACAAAGACTCTGCTGACCAGGCCATTAAGAGGTATGCCATGAGCATATCTCGTCAGCATAGAGTGAAGCAGTTTGACAGAAGTCAGTTGAAGGTCATTTGCATTGATTTCGCTGATGGATGTATGGGGAGAGTGATCGCTCGCAAGAGCCCTGGGGTATGTCAGCCCTGGCATATCTCAAAAATAGTTCCGCATAGCTGCGAATTACTTGGGTCTCTTTCTGAGCACCGTAATGTCACAACTAAATATGTGGCTAATATCATGATGGCGGCGGTGGAAGAAAATATAAACATGGGTATTACGTCACTACAAAAAACAGCGGAAGATCTTATTGGCTTCCTTGTCAGTTACGGCAAGGCCAGACGTGCGAAGGAGGACATTTTTCAGAGGTTGTATGGCACCTATGAGCAGGCCTATGATTACGCCCCCAAACTTCTTAATCAGATAGCGACAACTAACAAGGGGACTCAGGTGTTTCTGCAACACCGCTTACACCCAGTTAATCAGTATGAAAGTATCCTTGACCGTATTTTCTGGGCATTCCCTCAGACTATACAGGCATTCCATCACTATCGTCCTATATTATCAATTGATGGTACCTTTCTTACTGGAAAATACAAGGGCACATTACTGGTGGCTATCGCAGCAGATGCAAATAACCAGCTCCTCCCTATTGCCTATGCACTTGTGGAGAGCGAGAACAAAAATAGTTGGTTGTGGTTCCTAAGCTGCGTGAAGGTGGGAGTTGTGAAAAATCGTCCTGGAGTTTGCATTGTCTCTGATCGCAATACGGGCCTGCTGAGCGCGATCGAGAGTATTAAGCAGAGTCCGGACCCTAGCTGGGGGTGGCCCGATCTAGAGACAAGGTGGTGCATGCGGCATCTCGCTGCAAATTTTTACTCCAAGTACAAGAATAAGGACTGGTTCAAGCTATTCAAGAGGATGTGCATGCAGAAGACGATGACCAAGATGAATGCAATTTTGGGGGAATAAATAGACTGATCGAACGTGATTCTTTGCCGGCGAGAGAAGATGGGAGGGGTCGAGCTCAACCGGTGGTTAATCTGTCTGAGTGGATAACTAGGAATTGCCCAGAGTTATACAAGTGGGTGTTGTGTAAAGACACTGGAGCCCGATACGGCATTATGACCAGCAACATGTCAGAGGTGTACAATGGCGTGCTCAAAGGTGTACGTGCCCACCCTATCACCGCCCTGATTCAAGAAACATGGAACCAGACTCTATTGTACTTTGCAGACAGAGTCCAGGTCGCCGGCGCTCAAGTTGCAATGAACAAGAGATGGTCTGAAAAGATTCAGCTACACCTAAATGAGAAAGCAGAAAAATCACGAAGTCGTGGTTGTACTCAAGTGGATGCAACTAGGCACAAGTGGCTAATCAGAGTACGATCCAAGTTTGTACATGGCCACCACAGAGGATCAAGAAAGCATTCCGTCACCCTTGGCCCAACTACCTGCGAGTGCAGTTGCCAGAAGCCGAAGCTTTTGGGCTTCCCGTGCAGTCATGTCCTTAGGGCCGCTGCAGACAAAACATCAGCGTCGAGCCCTACATATATCCTTACTTCAACATTGAAAATCTATTCAGCACCTGGAGCGGTGAGTTCTGGGCCTGGGGCATGGATATGCACTATAGGGACATGTTGTCAACACAGTTAGAAAAATTTGTTCCTGACCCGACATTGCTTAGAACTGCCAAGGGACGGCGTCGATCTCGACGTTATAGGAATGACATGGACCATAGCCAGTCAGGGGAACCACGTCGGTGTCGCATTTGCCGGTGCCCTGGACACCCTCGAAGGGAATGCCCGTACCGCAATGTGAACACTACATGATGTATTTTAAAAAATGTGTATTTCTCATTGTTGTGATAACTGTATTGTAATAAAATTGTATTCGTACTGTATTGTAATAAATTTTTATTCATGATGTATTGCAATAAATTTGTATCCGTGATGTATTGCAATAAATTTGTATCCGTGATGTATTGCAATAAATTTGTATCCGTGATGTATTGCAATAAAAAAATTGTGACAGCTAAATGTACTTATATTTCATGTAGGTTATGACGTCTCTCGTGCCAGAACTTTTGCAGGGGCCGTGGGATGCAAGACATCGTTGCCACCTCTGGTTAAATGGTGAGGCGTACATAAACCCTCCTCAGCCATTTAGGCTTCGAACAATTAAACACGGTTGGAGGGTTCACCATTTTTTCGAGGGGCACCTCACGGCTTACGGACTTATTGCATATTGTAAGCTCTTATCTAGCGACGAGAAGTTCATGCTGGACCCATCTCTTCTGTCAACTCTCGTTGATCGTTGGAGACCCGAGACACACACATTTCACTTACGTTGTGGGGAGTTGACACCTACACTTAAAGATGTGGCATTCATCACTGCTCTGCCAATAAGTGGTGAGCCATTGGTCCCTACAGCATATTCTAGTCATTGGCACGAAGATTTGGCACTCAGGCTAGGTATTGCTCTGCCTCCAAACACCCGCAATGGAGGGCGTCCAAGGGGTGTCCCTCTGGGATGGCTAGTACAAAATTTTCGTGATATTCCAGCCAATGCATCACCCGAGACCCGTATGAAGCACCTCTTTGCGTATTTGTTGTATATCTTCGGTACGATGTTCCCATCGTCACACGGTGACATAGTATTCCCCGGTATGATTAAGATTGCAGAGCACATAGTAGACAAGCCTTTACCTGATAACCCAACATACAGCTTTGGTTCAGCTATGCTAGGTCATACGTACAGAGGGTTATGCGAAGCCACCTCCAAAAAATTAAAATCAAGACAGATATTGGCCGTGTGCTATGAGTTTCTGCAGCTGTGGTCGTGGGAGTACATCCCAGTTGGACGTCCCCAAATAGCGGAGTAGGATAAAATCCACCCATATAATGCAGGACAAGGCACACATGGCCCTCTCACATTTGCAAGTCGGTGGACACATGTTAGAAAATTTTGGGCCCATAATGTGGCACAGGGTTGCTATATCCTGAATACCACCAGGAGTTTGAGCATCTAGAGGAGATGAGCATCACATGGGACCCGTGGACGGATGCTGATATTGAATACGTGTGGGGTGTTCAGCCAGTAACACCATATTGCTTGAGAGACAGTGGTTTGTGGATGACACATTGCACACTACTCTTCGTGTGGATGGTTGAGCCATATAATCCAGAGTGTGTCATGCGACAATTTGGTCTTCATCAGGATGTTCCCCCACCACCACCAAGAAGAGTCGACGAGGAAACACATACGTAAGTTCAATATATATTGTATGTTCATGTTAATTATGTTTAGCCATTTTAATTAAAATTATTGCATTTTAGCCAAGACAATAAAGGCATGAATTGTTATGACTGGAGGATACCTAATAGGATGTGGATAGAGATATGGAACAATCAAGCCGCATTAAATGTAGTACAAGAAAATAGGTACTTTATCATTTCTACATATATTTGGACTCGTGCATGTGCTAATGAAAATTATACACTATGCAGAGCGTATGATCAACGTACAGCAGGCACATACAATCAATGGTACCGCAGCAGCACGCGTACTTTGCTCGTAGCTACTCCACCACCGAGGGTAGCTAACCTCACAAGGGACGAACAGTTGCATCGAGGAACTGAACGTTCATCAGCTTACCATCGTGACATAACGGTACTTCGAATCATATACATTTACAAAATAATTATGTCAGTCATTAAATCATATACATTATTATCTAAATAATTAAATTATATTTAGATACAAGAATATGAACAAATTTCTCGGGATGCACGGTCCGCTATGCACTTGCGAAACATTAATTCTCAGGAGGGAAAAGGTCTGCTCAGACGTATTTATGATAATGCCATGAAAGGTCTTAAACGATTTGGTTGCGCTCATGACGATGACGTTGTCACGCGAGCGTACGACATGCCAGAGGCACGGTCGACTGAAAGGATCGTATGGGCACCTAGAGGGGGGGGGGGGGGTGAATAGGTGCTACACCAATTTTTTAATTCCTTTTCGATTTTAGGCTTAACACAAAAGGTAAATTATCTAGATATGCAACTACGGTGAATTTACCTATATGAGAAGCAAACTAAAACAACTAGGCAATTAACGAAACAAGTAAAGACGACTAAGGGAAAGAGGTAACCGAAAGGGAAGCACGCGGAGACAAGGATGTATTCCTGAGTTCCTCCTTGTTAAGGGAGTACGTCTCGTTGGAGGGGTGTGAGCTCGCCACAAGCGGCCTACTCAAGATGCCACAAAGGCCTCATCCTATTCTCCGATGAACCGCACCCGAGGGTTTGGTTCACCTTCCACTATCGGAATCCTTCAAGGCGGAATCCGGAGCCCTTACAAGGTTCTTGGGGCACACACCAACAACTGAATTGGGGGCTCCCAAATCAACAACACTGCCACAAATACAACAAGTAGTAAGTACAAGAAATCTAGGGTAACACAATGCTAACCCTAGAAACAAGAATCCTCAAGTGAATGAGGGGGAAATGAAGAACGGCTTGGTGAAGATGTAGATCCGGGTCTTCTCCTTTAATCCTCCAAAGATCAACGAGTTTGGATGGAGGAATTGGGAGATCTTGCGATTTTGAGCTCTCAAATATTAGGGTTCATAAATGTTGGACGAGCTGAATGTCCTGAGGTAGGTGGAGGGGTATTTATACCCCTCTGAAAATTCTGACCGTTGGAGGTCACTTAGACCGGAGACTCCGGCCTAAGTGGGCCGGAGACTCCGGTGCAGGCCGGACACTCCGGTCTCCTTCCGGGGTTCCTCCGGACTGCATTCGCACACTTCGGGGAGGGCCAGAGACTCTGGTCTGAGGGACCGGAAACTCCAGTGTAGGATGGAGACTCCGCACCCGGGCGGAGACTTGTCGATGATGCTTCAACTGGCCGGAGACTCCGGTCTCGAAGGCCGGATACTCCGGCCTACCGGAGACTCCGGGAACCCTCCGGTGGTACTCCGGAGGGGTATCCAGTACCGCACCACACCCTTGGCGAAAGGCAGGAAAACCAGGGGGCCGGAGACTCCGGCTAGGAATTGTCCTGCAGCTAGGAAACTTGGCCATTTCTTCACTTTTTGGTGAATGATGCTAGAGGTAAAAATATGTCAATTAACCTGCACCACTTAGCATCATATTAGATAATCATTAGTGTTGTTACCTAACACACAAAACTAATAGGGTTTAGGAAATGTTCTTTCAATCTCCCCCTTTTTGGTGTTAGATGACAAGACTAGGATTTGCAAAAATAAATAGATCATATCATGTGACAAATAGCATCTCCCCCTAAATGTGTGCATATGAGAGGAAACCCACAACTAGGAGGAGGATGCCACAAATAAGTAAGACATGATATATATATATATATATAACAAAATCATTTGCAAACCTAAAAGACATGATATAGAGGGGTTGATATTTGTGTTAGCAATCACACCTTGGTGTGAGGATAAAAGATGATTCCAAAGCACATCTCACATCACAAATAACTCAACCAATAGATAATAACCGATACCATGTCTCCTCAAGAATAAAACGACAACTAGATCCACATCTCACATAGAAGTAGGAAATGATAAAGTTCAACACTTAACACAAAGTTCAACACACGAATGATAAAGGGACACAAGCTTTCAAGAAATGATAAAAGCAAATGCTTGTGCCCGACCCATGCAAATCCCACGAATAGCCTACTAGAACCATTTCTCCCCCTTTGGCATCGAGACACCAAAAAGGAAGAAAGGCAATGCTAACCATCCCATGAAGATCACTCGGAGTCCTCGTCAGTGGCATCATCATCATCATCATCATCATATTCCGAGCCACTAGCACCTTGATCTTCAATCTCCCTTTGAGGCATTGGAGCCTTGCCGGTATTGCGCGAGGAAGAAGGCAAATTGGAGGACACCTCCGCACACTCAAAATCAGCCCATGGGAATTGATTTGCATGCCAAGCATCATAGCTAATTGTCTTCTCACTTTCGGTGGATTTGGGAGACTCACTATCCGTTTCTTTGCCAATTCTAGGAGGAGGAGGAGGGGGAGGAGTCTTGTCCCTCTTGTTCTCCAACTCCTTGTACAACTTTCTTTGATTAGAAATGATCAACTTCCTTTCCTTGTGAGCTTGGTAATTTTCCTTGTGGAGGCACACATTCATGCTAAGCATTACCCTTTCAAACCATGAGAGCTTCTTTACTTTCTTGGACACATCATCCTTTCCCTTGCTAAGCCAAGAAGGGGGGTCGGCATTCTTACTTCTCCTTCGAACGGGGGCAACATCTTCTTCCTCTTCTTCACTTGACGCAAACGGGACACGAGAGGGAGCACTAGAAGAAGATGGCTTGTCATGCTTGAGAACTTGGAGGGAGCCGGCCTTGTGAACAGTGAAGTGCTCATGATTGAGGTTTGTCACTTGATCAAGAATTAGCTTCATAACATAAGGTGCATATATAGGATTCTTCATCTCATGGACCGCCCAATGCAACTCACACTTGATTAAATACATCACATCTATCTCATATCTTTGGCAATTGACTCCGGCTTGAAGCACCGCATAGGAATGAATGAGGAGGTTGAGAAACCCTCCACGAATGGCATCCACATTCCCGGCTTGGGGTGCAATATTGCATCTAAACATGCGAAGGAGGATATTGAAAGTGGGAAGGAGATCCTTGTTGGAACCAACGACGGACTTGTTGAGGTAGAGCAGTGTCATCTTGCCTTTATCATATTGAACTCCTTCCGTATGCATAATTCTTCCTTGGGAGGCTTCATCCTTGCGGAACACATATCCAAGCAATTCACCAAACCTTGTCATTGAGGACTCACACTTGATAGGTCCGGTCATCCAAGTCAACTTGACATCTTCATCTTCCCCAAACTGAACCGTCGCAAAGAATTGATGCACAAACTTGATGTCATAGTTTTGTTGAAGAGTCATGAGGTGCTCCAACCCAAGCTTGCGAACTATCCAAACAGCCTCTTGGAAATACGGTTTGGTGCTAAGAGCGGAGAGATTGAGTACCTTTTGCACACAAACAATGTTGGGACCCGAAAGTTTGGCATAGACCTCATTCATCACAATCTCTTGCCCCCTTCTCCAAAAATGAGGATTGGAGGAGTTTTGCGGCATATCAAAGAAGGGCTGCGACCTCATAGTTCGAAACTCAGATTTGCTCAACCCACTGATGGTGGACAAATTGTCAAATTTTGCCTTCTTTGCCCTCTCTTGTGCAAGGAATTCCTCTTCAGCCCTTTTCTGCGCAGCCTCTCTAGCAACTGCCCCTCTGTCACGCTGAACCAAGCGACCATCCTCGGTTGTGTCCAAATAGGCCCGAGAACCCCTCTTTTCTTTGCGAGATGCTTTATTGGGGTTGTGGCTAAGTTTCTTGATACGCGAAGAACTTGTGAATTGATAGAGAGGGGGTAGCAAGGGGATGAGCATACATGTCCAGGAAAACAAAGGATGCATCAATTGGAGAATCAAAAACATCAAAAGGTGATCTACACCGGAGATTCCGGTCTCAGGGGCCGGAGATTCCGGCCACACCGGAGTCTCCGGTCTGGAACAGACCGAAGTCTCCGGCCCTGAGGCAGGGAATCTAGGGTTAGGTCAACATTTGGTGCTAAAGATTCTAGAATTGATACATTGAGATGAAAACGAGCCAGCAACAGATTCTACACCATAGGGAGCAACACTACACACTCTATCCAAGTTCTAGGAAGAAACCTAGAGAGGAAGAGAGGGAAGTACCGCTGCTCGACATGGTGGAGGTCACCAATGGTGGGGAGAAGGTTCCCCAATGTTGGAGAGGAGGGGAGGCCGGCTGGACGACGGATTCCGGTGGTGGGGAGCGGCCGGAGGAGCTTCTCCAGGCAGGGGCGGCAGCAGGGGGAGAGGAAAGAGTCGGGGGTGGTGAGGAGTTGTGAAACAACCCCCACCCCGATCCCCTTTTAGGATCCCCTGGAAACGCCAAGAACGGAGTCTCCGGCCTAAGCACACCGGAGTCTCCGGGGTGCCGGAGTCTCCGTGGCTTAGGGCGGAAACTAGGTCAGACCGGAGTCTCCGGTGTTAGACACCGGAGTCTCCGGCCCCCACAGCTCAGAAAAGCCAGTTTTTAGTGTTAGACATGTATGTGGCAAGAGGATCAAGTTTTGGGGCAAGGAGAGGCTTGGGATAGACTTCACAAACTGGGATGGTACTTCACACTCAACTTGCAAAAGCCAAAAAACAATATATGCCAAGATTGAGTGAGTTTCCCATAAGAACAAGAGATTTGCAAATAAGATCCAATAAAAACCCCAAAAGAACCAACTCATCACAAGGAAGAGGTCGGTGGCCAAGGCCACCATGTATGAGTTTATGGCATGGCACCGCGAAGATATATCTTGGGTCCATAACCAATACTCATCATTTAAGCTCACAATTCATGAAATGAAAATAGAGATAAATAAATTTTTGCTATAGGCATATTGGGGGGAGGGAGAGCCCAATTTATTAGGATAACACTCCCCCTAAATTCTTGCCCACACCTAAACCAAGATAGATGTTGAAGCTAGAGGTGTGTATGCAAGATGGTCAAGCCAAACTCCTCGAATCCACGATATTTAGCTCATTCCTCAAATAAGTGAATCTTGCTTCATCAAGTGGCTTAGTGAAAATATCAGCAAGTTGGTCTTTGGTTGGCACATATGCTAGCTCAATGTCTCCACGGGCAACATGATCTCGAATGAAATAATGACGAATCTCAATATGCTTGGTCCTTGAGTGTTGCACCGGGTTGTACGCGATCTTGATAGCACTCTCATTGTCACACAAAAGAGGTACTTTGTCACAATTGACACCGTATTCCTTTAAAGTTTGCCTCATCCATAACAATTGAGTGCATGCACTAGCGGCGGCCACATACTCGGCTTCGGCGGTGGAGAGAGAAATACAGTTTTGCTTCTTAGAAGACCAACTCACCAAGGACTTACCAAGGAATTGGCAAGCCCCGGAAGTTGATTTCCTATCATCTTGATCACCAGCCCAATCCGAATCCGTGAACCCACGAAGAGTGAAAGAGGAATCCCTTGGGTACCACAAACCAAACATTGGGGTATGAACCAAATATCGTAGGATTCTCTTGACCGCCAACATGTGGCTTTCCTTAGGAGCCGCTTGATACCTTGCACACACACCTACACTCAACACAATATCGGGTCTAGATGCACAAAGGTAAAGCAACGAATCTATCATGGAGCGGTAAAGCTTTTGATCCACATCTATGCCCTTTGGGTTAAGTTGTAGATGGCATTTGGTATCCATAGGTATCTTCTTCTCCTTAGCATCGGCCATATTAAACCTCTTGAGCATGTCTTGAATGTACTTTGCTTGGCTAATGAAAGTCCCTCCTCTCAATTGCTTGATCTCAAATCCAAGAAAGAACTTCAACTCGCCCATCATAGACATCTCAAACCTATCGGTCATAAGCTTTGAAAATTTATCATTAAAAGCTTTTTTAGACGAGCCAAATATAATATCATCAACATATATTTGGCATACGAAAAGCTCCCCTTTAACCCTCTTAGTAAAAAGAGTGGGATCAATTTTCCCAACTTCAAATCCACGGTCTAACAATAACTCTCTAAGGTGCTCATACCACGCACGCGGTGCTTGTTTGAGTCCATAGAGCGCCTTATCAAGCTTGTAGACATGGTTAGGGAAGTTGGGGTCCTCGAACCCCGGGGGTTGCTTAACGAACACCAACTCCTTTAACGGATCATTAAGAAAGGCACTTTTAACATCCATTTGTTGCAATCTAAAGTTATATCGGGATGCATAAGCAAGAAGGATACGGATGGACTCAAGGCGAGCCACGGGAGCATATGTCTCTCCAAAATCAATGCCTTCAACTTGAGAGTACCCTTGAGCCACCAATCTAGCCTTGTTCCTCACAACCATGCCATGTTCATCTTGCTTGTTCTTGAAAATCCATTTTGTGCCAATAACATTGCGGCACTCCTTTGGCTTCTCTACAAGCTTCCAAACTTTATTGCGCTCGAAATTGTTGATCTCTTCATGCATGGCTTGCAACCAATCTGGATCTTCAAGAGCTTCGGACACTTTCTTCGGTTCAATCATGGCAATGTGAGCTTGATGATCACTAAAGTTCGCCAATTGCCTCCGGGTGGATACTTTGATTCTCACATCACCAATCACCCTCTCAAGGAAATGTTCACGACGTGCCATGGTTCTTTCAACTCTAGCTCGACGATGGGTTTCGATATCCTCATTGCATCTTGGAGGTATCACTTGATCATCTTGATCATTCGAGTCCCCGCCTTGACCAAAAAGCTGTCCTTGATCCCCAGAAAACATATCATTGTTATTGGAAGAGGTGGATGGACCAAGGTCTTGTGCTGAACTCTCTTCTGCTTGATGTAGACCGGAGTCTCCGGCCTGGGGCACCGGAATCTCCGGCCCACCGGATTCTCCGGTCAAGATGGCCGGAGTCTCCGGCATGGCGACATGAGGCAGAAGGGATTGTTGAGGGTCTTGAGCTTGTCTTTGATCAGGTGCATCATTGACTCCGGTAGCAGTTGCTTGTAATTCTGATGAAGATGCACTAGTACAGAAAAGCCTATCAGTGGCGCACCGTTTTTTAATTCTGTGGCGCACGGCCGGTACGCCACTGAATTGCCGCCACTAAATTTTTTTTCTGTGGCGCACCTCCTCCGTGCGCCACAGAAACATTTCTGTGGCGCACCCACCCACCGTGCGCCACAGAAATATTTCTGTGGCGCACCATCCCCACCGTGCGCCACAGAATTTTTTTGAATTTCAAAAAAAAGGGCGGCCAGATCTAGATCTGGATCTGGCCAGATCTAGATCTGGTCACCGGAATTTCGTTTCGTTTTTTTGGAGGCCGTAGATGGGTGGAGGAGGGAGTCGCCGGAGGTTGGTAGAGGATGGTGGTCGCCGGAGTTCGCCGGAGGTGGAGGAGGAGGTCGCCGGAGTGGAGGAGGAGGTCGCCGGAGTGGAGGAGGAGGAGGTCGCCGGCGGTGGAGGAGGTCGCCGGTGGTGGAGGAGGTCGCCGGAGGTGGAGGTCGCCGGGGTGGAGGAGGAGGTCACCGGAGGTTGAGGTCGCCGGGGTTGTGGAGGTGGTCACCGGAGTTGTGGAGGAGGCCGCCGGAGGTGGAGGTGGAGGTGGAGGAGGAGTAGAGAAGATGTGGAGGAGAGGAGAAGAGATGGAGGAGGGAGGAGAAGGGGAGAGAAGTGTAGAGGAGAAGGGAAGAGGGAAAGGAAGAGGAGAAGTGGAGGGAGAAGTGGAGGGAGAAGTGGAGGAGAGAAGGAGAAAAGGGAAAAGAGAGGGAGAAGGGGGCTGGCGGGATTCAAAATTTCGAATCCCGCCCCATAATTCTGTGGCGCACCAATGCCAAGATGCGCCACAGAATTATTGGGCGGGATTCAAAATTTCGAATCCCGCCCAATAATTCTGTGGCGCACCAATGCCAAGATGCGCCACAGAATTATTGGGCGGGATTCAAAATTTCGAATCCCGCCCAATAATTCTGTGGCGCACCAATGCCAAGATGCGCCACAGAATTATTGGGCGGGATTCAAAATTTCGAATCCCGCCCAATAATTCTGTGGCGCACCAACGCCAAGATGCGCCACAGAATTTTTTCCCTTTTTTGGATTTTTTTTTTATTTTGCTGGGAAAATTCTTCTGTTGGCCATAACTTTTTTTTGGTTTGGAATTTGAGGATTCTATGAATTGCTGACCGGGTAAACCCGGTGCCATCGAATCCGAAATTTTCTCAAGTTTTTTTTAAGGTATTATTCGCATTTTTTCGACATCGTATGCAAAAGTTATGGCCGTTATAAGATTTTTTTTTCATTTGTTGCAAAAAAGGTCAAAATTCATATTTCAAAATTTCTAGACCTACTAGACACTCATACCTAACTACATCCCAAAGGATTTTATTTATTGAATTTTTTATCATTTTATTTTACCTCCTACAAGACTAAAAAGGCGATCCACAGGGGGGGGGGTGTGGTGTGGTGTGTGTGGTCGGAATAAAAAAATTCTGTGGCGCACCACTGTGGCGCACCAATCCAGGTGCGCCACAGAATTTTTTTCCCTAATTTCACCAGTCCCCCACCCAGACGACTTTCTGTGGCGCACCGTGCTTGGTGCGCCACAGAAATATGACTTTCTGTGGCGCACCGTGCGTGGTGCGCCACAGAAAGTCACATTTCTGTGGCGCATGTGGCCAGGTGCGCCACAGAAATGTGACTTTCTGTGGCGCACCAAGCACGGTGCGCCACAGAAACATATTTCTGTGGCGCACGAAAATTGGTGCGCCACAGAATGTCGTCTGTCTATAAGCCTTTTCCTACTAGTGATGAAGGCTCCACTTGAGTAGAGCATTGTCCTTCTCGATCCACCACAAGGGGTTCCTCAATGGGGCGGAAGAATCCCACACCCATTCTTCTTATGGCTTCTTGAGGAATTACATCATCTACATCGGAAACATGAAATTGCGCCACTTGGGAGCCGTTATTTTCTTCGAACACTACACTACAAGATTCTATGATACGCCGTGAGGCTTTATCATAGATTCTATAAGTGTGGGATTCGGCACCGTAACCAACAAATATACCCTATAGAGATTTAGATTCGAATTTAGTTAAGCAACAACCTTTGATCAAATAGAAACACTTACAACCGAAGACACGGAAGTAGGAGATGTTAGGTTTGTTGCCGGTGAGGATCTCATAAGGGTTCTTGTTCAACCCTTTGCGGAAGTAGAGCCGGTTGGAGGAGTGACAAGCCGTGGAAATAGCCTCCGCCCAAAAAGTCAACGGAGTCTTAAAGTCCGCTAACATGGACCTTGCTATATCCATAAGAATCCGGTTCTTCCTCTCGGCTACACCATTTTGTTGAGGGGTATAAGTTGCGGAATATTGATGACGAATGCCCTCTTCAATAAGAAATTCATTGAGGGTGTAGTTCTTGAACTCGGAGCCATTATCACTTCTAATTGCCAATATGGGGACATTGTGTTGACGTTGCATTTCAATGGAGAAGTCGATGAAGGTTTGTTGGGTCTCACTCTTCGACTTGAAGAAATAAACCCAAGTAAATCTTGAATAGTCATCAACAATCACCAAGCAATACTTCTTTCGACCTAGACTTGCTTCGGGAACGGCTCCAAAAAGATCCACATGGAGGAGCTCCAAGATCCTCTTGGATGAAATAATAGTCTTGGAAGGATGGGGAGAATCATGTATCTTTCCTTCAACACAAGCCCTACAAACACGATCTTTGGCAAAAGAGACATCTTCTTTTAGTCCGAGAATGTGGCCACCCTTGTGAAGACTTTGCAAAGTTCTCATATTGACATGGGCTAGGCGGTGATGCCACAACCAACCCTTGTCGGCCTTTCCGAATAGGCACATCGAATTTGAAGTGGTTTCCCCCGAAAAGTCAACCACAAACAAATCATCCTCGACGTACCCAACGAAAGCGACCTTTAGAGTCTTGCTCCACAAGAGTACCACAACATCAATATCAAAGAAGACGGCGAAACCCATCTTATTAAGTGCACGAACGTAAAGTAAATTAAAGCCAAGGTCTTTGACAAGCATGACATTCGCTAGGGTGATATCCTTAGCAACTACCACCTTGCCAAAGCCCAATACCTTGGATTTTGATCGATCTCCATACGTGACGGTTGCTTCATTTAGATTTGGTCTCAACTCCGTCATTAACTCCTTGCTTCCAGTCATATGTTTTGTGCATCCACTATCAAGCACCCATTTTGACCCACCGGAAGCATAGACCTACAAGAAATCATTGCTTGGATTTATGTCCCCATTTTTCAATGGGTGCTATTTTGTTAGCAACAAGGGTCTTAGGAACCCAAATAGAACGAGCAATAGGAACATTTCTAGGACCAATAAACTTAGCATAGACATCCCCATAATAATCAACATATATAATATAGTGGGGGTTAGTCTTTCCCGCAAAGTCATCACTAATGGTTTTGCCCCTTGTGACACCACCACTAGCAATGTTGACCTTCTTCTTTGCTTGAGGAGCACTAGTAACATTGGCCTTCTTAACTTGAGGAGCTCTAGCATCCTTCATGAAGCTCTCTTTCTCCTTTTCTTCCTCAACAAACCCAAGACCAACTCTCCCTTTTTGTGAAGTGACAAATGGTTTCTTACCTAGAGAGATGGCCTTAGCAAGATTGATCTTCAACCTAGCATTTTCCTCAATGATATTTGCATGATCACAAGTAATGGGAGTGGAGGAACTAGGCATATCATTTTTAGGCGGTTGAGCTTGAAGTTGTTCATACGACTTGGTGAGGGTAGAGTGTTCACTCTCCAATGCTTTGTAGGCCTCGGAGAGCTTCTCTAGCTCCTCGGTTAGTCTAGAATGACCAACACCAAGCTCGACCTTTTCCTTCTTACATGCTTTGTATTTAGCAATTGCATGGTCATGTTCTTTAATGAGTTTAACAACAATTACATCATTTGATTCTTCTATAGATTCTAGTTGTTGATCTAGAGAAACTCTAAGCTCATGCTCTTCTTCAAGATTGTCTTTCAAGGATGCAATTTCCATAGCATCCTCTCTTTCAATCTTACCCTTTATCTTAAGCATTTCTTGAGCTTCACCATATTGACTCATAAGAGTCTCAACATGCTTCTTTGTTTCACCTTGTAGGTTAGTGATAAAATGATCGAAAGCAACTATTTCCTCTTTGATTTTAAGACTAGTAGCTAGAATCATCCATATTACTCATAGCCTTAGGAGATGAGGGAGATGATACCTCGGTAGTCTTGGCCATGAAGCATCTTGCAGAGGAGTTGGAGACATTCTCATTGGGGGATTCGAATAGGGAAGGAAATGATGAAGAAGCAATAGCAATGGCGGCAACTTCATTTGTGGGCTCTTCTTCTTCTTCTCCGGATGAATACTCTTCTTGAGCAAGCAACACAATTCTCGGAGGCTTCTTGTTGATGGCATTCTTCTTGAAGAAAGGTTTCTTATGGGTGTCCTTTGACTTGTCCTTCCTAACAAGCTTTCCTCCATGAAGTTCTCGGTTCTCAAACGGACACTCGGCCACAAAATGATATTTATCTTGGCAATTGTAGCACGAACAAACTCTTTGGCCACCCTCCTTCCCTCCACTTGCCTTGTTGACAAAATCCCTTGCCTTGGACGGACTCTTCCAAAAGACTTTAGATGTGAGAGCCACATAGTCCTTGAGAGTATCTTGAAGTTCTTTGGGATCCCAATGTGACACATCTTCTTGAGCCTCATCATCATCGTCTTGCTCCACAACCTTGGCCTTCAAAGCAAGTGAAGATCCTCTATGCATTCCAATGGCTCGGGCTCGAGCATCTTCGGCATTCTTGGTGGCCACCTTGTATGCCGCCATCTCTTGCATGACCTCATTTGATGACATGAGGGGGTAATTGTGTCTTCCTTGGAGACTCTTCAAGTCGGTGGATTCGAACGGCCAAAGGGCGCACACATACTTACTTTTGATCCAAGCATCATCCACATGGGTTGCACCAAGGGCTCGAAATTGAGTAGCAAGGGTCTTGAATCTTCGATACATTTCTTCATGATCTTCACCCTCTACCATGAAAAAGCCCTCGGCTTGGTTGCTCAAAGCTTCAAATCTATTCCTTTGCATGCTCTCATTACCGATAAACTCTTCAGTGAGAATATCCCAAGCTTCTTTGGCGGTGGTGGCAAGCTCAATGAGAGACATGTTGTTTTCTCCCACGGCAGTATGAATCATGTTGAGAGCCAAGTCATTGAGTAGACCATCCACAACTTCTCTTCTTGTCATGTTGTTTGGATCGACGGCCTTGAACCCAACTTGTATGATTCTCCATAGCTCGCTTGAAGCGCTCTTGATATGAGATCTCATCATAAATTGCCAATTAGTAAAACAAGATGGATTAAACTTAGGTGGATCACCCCTATTGTTTATATGATAATGCGGGATAGGTGGGTCGACCGAGTACGTGAATGGAACCCCATGGTACTCCGGCTTCCCACCATCAATTTTAGGAGGGGATTCATTAGTGAGTTGTCCGCCCTCCCCACTATGCGCGGCGGAAGCATTAGCCTCTAGGGATGGTGCGGTGGGTGGCTTATTGCCATTCAAGAGTTGCCTCATCATGGCACGCAACTCCTCCATTTGAGTGTCCATAGATGATTTCAAGCTTGTCTCCAAATTCTTGAGATCATCCATGGACACCGGAGGGGTGCTACCACCCGTCACCTCATCACCGTCACCCATACTCTCTTAGGCGGTGAAGCCTAACTTAAGAACCTGGCTCTGATACCAATTGAAAGGATCGTATGGGCATCTAGAGGGGGGGGGGGGGGGTTAATAGGTGCTACACCAATTTTTAATTCTTTTTCGATTTTAGGCTTAACACAAAAGGTAAATTCTCTAGATATGCAACTACGGTGAATTTACCTATATGAGAAGCAAACTAAAACAACTAGGAAATTAACGAAACAAGTAAAGACGACTAAGGGAAAGAGGTAACCGAAAGGGAAGCACGCGGAGACAAGGATGTATTCCCGAGTTCCTCCTTGTTAAGGGAGTATGTCTCGTTGGAGGGGTGTGAGCTCGCCACAAGAGGCCTACTCAAGATGCCACAAAGGCCTCACCCTATTCTCCGATGAACCGCACCCGAGGGTTTGGTTCACCTTCCACTATCGGAATCCTTCAAGGCGGAATCCGGAGCCCTTACAAGGTTCTTGGGGCACACACCCACATCTGAATTGGGGGCTCCCAAATCAACAACACTGCCACAAATACAACAAGTAGTAAGTACAAGAAATCTAGGGTAACACAATGCTAACCCTAGAAACAAGAATACTCAAGTGAATGAGAGGGAAATGAAGAACGACTTGGTGAAGATGTAGATCCGGGTCTTCTCCTTCAATCCTCCAAAGATCAACGAGTTTGGATGGAGGAATTGGGAGATCTTGCGATTTTGAGCTCTCAAATATTAGGGTTCATAAATGCTAGACGAGCTGAATGTCCTGAGGTAGGTAGAGGGGTATTTATACCCCTCTGAAAATTCTGACCGTTGGAGGTCACTTAGACCGGAGACTCCGGCCTAAGTGGGCCGGAGACTCCGGTCTCCTTCCGGGGTTCCTTCGGACTGGCTCCAGAGACGCACCACACTTCGCACACTTCGGAGAGGGCCGGAGACTCCGGTCTGAGGGACCGGAAACTCCGGTGTAGGGTGGAGACTCCGCACCCGGGTGGAGGGTGGAGACTTGTCGATGACGCTTCAACTGGCCGGAGACTCCGGTCTCGAAGGCCGGATACTCCGGCCTACCGGAGACTCTGGGCACCCTCCGGTGGTACTCCGAAGGGGTATCCAGTACCGCACCACACCCTTGGCGAAAGGCAGGAAAACCAGGGGGCCGGAGACTCCGGCCTGTAAGGCCGGAAACTCCGGCCAGGAATTGTCCTGCAGCTAGGAAACTTGGCCATTTCTTCACTTTTTGGTGAATGATGCTAGAGGTAAAAATATGTCAATAACCTGCACCACTTAGCATCATATTAGATAATCATTAGTATTGTTACCTAACACACAAAACTAATAGGGTTTAGGAAATGTTCTTTCATCGACCAGACCGAGTGAGGCTCGTACCAGCCAGGCACGTCTTGACATGACGGGTACAACTACTATTCGACGACATGACTCTACACTACTAGGCCGTTCACAGTCCAGTCATGCGGCCGCGTAGGTACTATGGTATATTTTTTTTAGTAATTTAACAACCTACTAATGTACAGCGAACGCAGGAGGACAATTCTATTCCACTGGTTAGCCCGTACGGAGGACAATACTCGTACACTGAAGGCGAGGGTTCGCAAAGGTACAACATCACACATGTAGGAATATATATAATATTTAATCTTTCACGCAGAACATTAGCATTGCATAGTATTTACGAAATGTTTACGTTTGCAGGAAACTGTCGACCCAACATGGGATGACATAGGAGCTGGTATTGGTCTCAGTATGGCCCCACCGCAAGGTAGTGAGCAATTGTACAATAACACTTAGGTATGTACAAGTTTATTAAGTAATTATTCACACAGAAAATGTTCATTCATAGTACTTACAAATAATTTTCATTGCAGGACTATGCTGACAGAACATGAGACGACATGGGAGCTGGTTTGGGCATCAATATTGCCTGGCCACAGGGTCTTCCGCAGATGCAGCCACAATCCAGCACATGACCATCTGATGAACCTCCTAACATGGTTGGACAAATAATTGGAGATTTCTTTGGCTATGATCCTTGATACCAGATTATTTAGAATCTCAACACGTATTGCAGACTCCTGACACCCAGGAGATAGAGCCCGAAGTGGATGTGCTGCAGTTAGGCCGAGGTCAACGTGCACATAATTCCCCAAAACGTTATTACCCTTCCGGTCGCAAAAACAAGCCAGACAAAAAACATCGTCGACGACATTAATAGGTTCTATCTGTATGTGAGACATATTTGTATTTGTGTTAATTTTAGACATTTCATAATATAACTCATGTGTATGAACCTATGTATCAATTATGTTATAGTTTACGTCGTGTCAGACATATTATTACTCGACGGCACACTTCACAAGACATACGGACATCTGAAACTTTTATCTATGTATGCGACATATTTGTGTACCATTCGACGTAATACTTTGTATCAGACATATTATTTCCCTACAGTTTCTTCACACACTTATTAAAATTACTAATAGATAGGGTACGATTACAACATGAAATTAAGATACAACCATATTCTGAAATAACACTTACAATACAGAAATTTAAAACTTCACCTAAACTACATGAACTCATCTCCCGTCGACGCAACCCCCTGCCTCTGTCGATGGGCCACGTTTGCTCTTTGATGTTGCCGCTCTCTTGCCCTTCGACGCTGCAGCTCTCTTGCTAGTGCTGCTAGGCATGAAGGCATCATCATCGTCGTCGCTCTTTGTCGATGGAACACTCTTGCCCTTCGACTTTGCCGCTCTCTTGCCTTTCGACGCTGCAGCTCTCTTGGCCGTGCTGCTAGGCATGAAGACATCATCATCGTCCTCCGTATCCTTCGCCCATAAGGAAGGTCTATCTGCGAACCAGTTGATGTCAGATTCACTCCTTAATCTTGGCTTCACCTTCTTCCACCTTTCATGCATCCTGAGAAGTTCCTATCGCATTTCCTGGGGTGTCCTACGAGGCCAACAAGGCCAACAACCTTTCCTCCTCAATGACTCGCCTAACTCAACGAGAAGACTATCACTACTAAGGAGTTCCTCCCATTGAACTAATCTATTGTCAACCCTAAACTCGGCGGCACCCTTGACAAGGCGCTCAGAGAAGTTGGGATCCCAGCTACCGTCACGAGGCCAACTAGACATCCTCCACTAAATACACTACCTGAGTGAGCTGCGGGATTTATAGGCCAGGAATAGAAAAATGGCGGGAAGAGAATTGGCGGGAGGAAAATGGCGGGAAGAAAAGGGCGGGAACAAAATGGCGGGAAGAAAAAGGGCGGGAAGAAAAACATGGAGACGGTTTTTTATAGGCCGGAAAATTTGGGCGGATAATATTCCACGGTAGCTTTTTGGCGGGAAAATTGGGCGGGAGATGTTCCATGGTAACTACTAGGCGGGGAAGAAAAATTAGTGCTAACTTTCGGCGCGGGAATCAGCACTGCAGCTGACGGACAGCAGCCTCGGACAGAACGACAGATTCCTGGTACGTTCCCTCCAAAAATTGCTCTGCATTCACCTCAGCTACAGACATGATTCCCTCACTTTCGACGCATGGAAATCAGAGCCCTGCGGCCTCGGAATCACCGCCGTCAGGCGCCTGTACGCGCGACAGGCGGGAATCAGCGCCGAAAGCGGTAGGGGGTGTCGGCAGGGCTCCATGTCATCGTGCCGCCTCCGTGGGTGGCGGCAGGGCCCACTTTTCTACGGTTTCCGTTTTGTGATGCATGCGAAACCCGTCCCGGTACGTGCCGCCTCCGGCAGTGGCGGCACGCTCCACGTGTCGCCTGGGGAACGTGCCGCCACGATATTTTTGACAATGCGTTCGAGAGGTGGTCCTTTTTGACATTTCATCCGAGCAAGTGGTCCGTTCTGTCAAAAATCCCGAGCAGGCAGCGAACGACCATGATCCTCCTCCCCCTACCCTCTCCGTTTACTTCGCCGACCTCCGTCATGGAGACCTCTCACGTCCACGAATGATGGCGAGGCTGGCCCCTCTCACGACGTTGGGCGAGGGACGGTGAGGCTAGACCATCGAACCCTCCCCCGGCGTCTAGATTAAGTTTAGTTTAAATTTCATTGTAATGTGTCTAACTTTGAATGAAAATCAAGTCGTTTGTTCGAATTTGCGAGTGCTCTGCACATGCATGTAGAAGGAGAGAACTCGATTCATGGATATGTACCTCATTAGAGTTGAAACTAAAGTGCGTTATGTTCGTTAATCGGAGTACTACATCTACATGTCAAAAGCAGACAAGTACGTAGGACGACAGGTAAGGGAAAAGCTATTAGCAGAGGGAGTAAAGATAAAAAAGAAAAGCTACGAACAATCCTGTTTAGGAAATCCTTCCCAAACCTTATTAAAGAAATCCACCACAAATAAAGCAAAGCAAGATTTTTTGTTTTTAAATATACACTAGCTATAGCTCCCATTTGCATTGCATCTGTTTGCCCCGTGTGTCCGTGACACTGACAATTCAACTGCTTCAGACAAGTAGTAGCTTCAGTCAGATACAGTTACCCGAGGCGAGGCTAGCACATGCACGGCGCAGTTAGCTGAGATTCCACTGATCCACTCCCTGGAGACGGACGGGGGAGCGGACAGCACGAGCTGCCGAAAAGCCCATCGAAAAGGGCAAGGAGACCAAATTACACTGCCGCCCGCTACTGTGCACTCGAGAGATTGTTTCTTTCTTGTTTATAATCACAGACAGTAGCACGGAGCCCGACAGATCGTTAACGGAACAGTACTGCATTATTGCCTGGATCGGCCGATCAATCACTCGATCAAAAACCCCTGTTTGATTTCATCTCTCTCTCCCTCTTCCGACCCCCTCCCATCTCCACCAAACCAACTCGCTGCTGCTGATGCTGCCACCACACCGCCGCACGAGCTCGAGCTGCTGCCATTAGTGCGCCCCCTCCGCTTCTTGCCACGCCCAGCAACCGCCGCGGCCTGATTTGATCCGGTCGCTGCTTGCTTTACCTGACCAGGAACAGGAACCCGGCGCAAATGGAGGGGAGGGCGCGGCGGCGGGGCACCGGCGCCGGCGCCAGCACGAGCCCCGGCCGCAACAAGGTCTGGGTCGAGCCGCCGGGCAAGAGCCACCACCACCACGCTCCGCGGCGCTCGCCTCCGCCGCCGCCGCCGGCTGCCGCGGGGAAGAGGGTGGCGGTCGTCTACTACCTCTGCCGCAGCCGCCACCTGGAGCACCCGCACTTCATCGAGGTGCCGCTCGCATCCCCTGAGGACGGCCTCTACCTGCGAGGTCAGCCAGTCACTCCACTCGCCCCGTGTTTCCTTCCCTTTTGCATTTCCTTCGAATTGCCGCTGCTCCAGACCTTTCTTTCGCCTGATACGATTCGTGTTCGCCCGCCGCAGATGTGATTGACCGGCTCAACGTGCTGCGAGGGAAGGGCATGGCGGCCATGTACTCCTGGTCCTGCAAGAGGAGCTACAAGAACGGCTTCGTGTGGCACGACATCTCCGAGGACGACCTGGTGCTCCCCGCGCAGGGCAACGAGTACATCCTCAAGGGCTCCGAGCTCCTCGACCGATCGCCGCCCGGTACGTGTTCGGCGAATTGCCTCGCATCACACTCTAGAGAGAACTGAGCTGAGCCGTGCTCGAATCTTTCGTCAGATCTTGTTGGTCCGATTCGCCTTGTTCGTTGTCTTGTCTCAGATCGGCAGCAGAATGGCGTTAGCAGCGGTACCAAGGGTGAGAACAGCCCCAAGCGCCCGCAGGAAGAGTCTCCTCAGTCGCGAGGATCGCATGAAGGGTGCTCGTCGTCGTCGTCTCCGTCTACTGCTACCAAAGAGGCCTCGCCTCCAGCTCCTACTCTACAACCGAAACAGCTGGCGGCAAAGTCTGCAATTGTGCCGTCGTCCTCTGCTTCCACCAGCCGCGAGGATGAGCAGTGCCGGACTACACATTCTGGCTCATCGGGAAACCTGTCCCCTGAACGGGCAGGAACTAACGCTCCATTGTCAGAGGCAAGCTCCCCCGGACCTTCAGAGTACAGAGTTTGCAGACCCATTGGAGCACAGGATGCATCCACACAGACCGATGATAGTGTGAGGGATGCTCCTCATAGGCGTGCTCGCGCGGCACAAATCTGTACAGAGGATGGCACATCAGATGCTGAGATTCAAGAGTGTCATGAAGGGAGCACGCAAGCATCACTAAATGACCCTGGAATTATCCGAGAATCACCACCGGTGTGTTTGTCTGACGGTTCTCCCGGTGGCAGAGTTGAGACATTGGAGTCCTTGATAAGGGCGGAAGCCAGTAGGAGGAGTAGCTATAAGGCACTAGAGGAAGAACATCTCTACGGCCCTATGGGTGTGAAGCTGAAGCCCGCCAATTTGCTCATGCAGCTTATCACTTGTGGGTCTATTTCTGTGAAAGACCACCGTGGCTTTGGACTCATCCCAACATACAGGCCACGGTTTACGCAAGTTGAATTCCCTTCTCCAATGTTCTCTACTCCTATGGCATTGCGGCACCTGGAAACTGTTCCTTGCAGCGCAAGAACAATTGGAGTAAGAGTTCCTGAGTCAGAGTATTTCAGTGGAAGCTTGGTCGAGGCTAATAAGCAGGAAGAGTCAGAGAAAGGAAAAATAACCACACTGAAACGCTCAGCATCTTATGATGATGAAGAAGATAGGTATGTCATAACGCACATCGTTCTATTTGTGGGCTATCATGCTGGCAACATGGGCTTCGGTGCATGATTACACATTTACACCTTGATAGTGAAGTTTAAGCTGCCTTTTCTCTTACTGGATACCTGATGCTTACAGTGGTTAGTCGCACTAAATTTTAGACATTTATGATCTCTCATAGAGACCAAGTCAAGTCATTGCTTTTTTCGTTATACTAGTGTTATATTATAAGAGAATTCAACAATTCATAGCACATATGATTTAGTAAGTGCAGTGACTCACTGAATTGTGTCCTACCTAGAAACTTGCTAGAACTGTCACCTGTTTAGTTCCTTTCTGGAAAATATGGTTAGTATTTTCATGATCTCTGGATATATTTTGTTGCTTAACCCAGCATCTCCTCTGAATATGTTGCAGAGTATATAGAGTACCAGACTCCAAAAGGGATATGGAAAGCTTGGCTGAGTCAGGCAGTTCCAGATGTCTCCCACAGACTATCAAAATGATATCATGTAAGCAATCCAGAAGTGGCACAACATTCTCTCCCAACTCTGATGTCAGGAACAGCTCTAGCCGACAAGAATGTAGTACTAGATCCTCGCCACTTGGTTCATCTAGAAGTGCAAGCAATAGGATGACTGACCCACTGGGTAAACTATCTTCTTCAAGGGGAGAGTCATTCCACGAGGAAAAGGATAAAATGATCAAGATCGAAGAAATGTGAGTTACCTGTCATTACTCTTATTCGTGGCCTAGTTTTCTGTCTGTTGAGATTGACAAACATAATTATAACTGCAGGCTTGCTTCTGGAGCTCGGGTTACAATCCAGTCTGCACCCTTGTGTGAAGATAGTGATGACAGCACCGAATCACTGTAAGGGGCTGTGTTACATTTTGCTGTGAACCTACCTTCTTTGCAATTTGCTGCATGTCTCAAAGTTGTTGTAGCAGCTTGAAAGTGCAATTTGATTCATTTTGCGTCCAGTGTGAATGTGATGGTCGGTCATTATTTTGTTATTACACCTTCAGGAAGAATTTGTTGTTTCAGGTTGTCCATACCATATCTTTCTCTGATCAGTTTTTCTCCTTCATTTTGTATCAGCTTTGCTTAAATTCTTTAAATAGACAACTATGAATGAGCTTACCGTTATGCAAACCAATTAATTGAGAAACTTACAGACAGAGTGTTACAGTTTTCTTCTACTATCCTTAGCTCGGCACTATTGCACGGTAAATGCATTTATGCATTACTGGGTAGCTTGACTCTTCCTCAATTCAAGGGCCGTGATAATACTGGACGTCTGGACCACACTTTAAGCTCACATTAGCCACAGCACATGTGGAACTCAATGCATAACTCTACTGGGATCCTCCAGTTAGCTTTTGTTCTTACATAGAGCCTTGGACTGCTCTTTCAGTTGACCTAGCTGATTCTGGCTGGGCATAAAATGGCAGTACCTGCAGGCAAGGTAGCTGGTGAGCAGAAGTCCCTTTGTCCTTGTGTTTGGAGCAATGCTGAAATGGCTGCTAGCTTCTTCCTCCATGTGCACCAGTGCAGATCCATCTTGTGCATGTCTTTACCTTTGTCTGCTGTGAGGTGGAGCCATCCATCCTTTTGTCACAGTGTTTGCTGCTTCCAAAGGAGAAAACAGTTAGCTCAATGGCATTTGGTTACTGACAGTGAAACTGTATGCATTCTATTGGATTGGAGGGGGACCAAACTTTCCGCACCTAATAGAGCACCCTCTGAAAAAGAGTTGAACAAAAAAAACTGCTATGTCCGGAGGCGGCGTTTTGGGTCGTAGGTGCATCTGCACCCGTTAGGTAAAACATTTTTAGTTTTTTTTCAATGTATCAAAAAATTCCGAAAAAAAATTCGGATATGCATCAACATTTTTAATGCTAGCACAAAAAATTTCGCTGTGAAAAGACATTTTGTGTGACCTGTGTAAAAAAGACAAAACCATGTCTCGTACAAAAGTCTTTTGTTGCAATCCGGATTTGTCTTTTTTGCACAGGTCGCACAAAATATCTTTTCACCGCGAATTTTTTTGTGATAACATGAAATATGTTGAACTATCTACATATTTATTTTTGGAATTTTTTAACATTTGGAAAATGGTTTTTTTGGGTCATGGGTGCAGATGCACCCATGACCCGAAATGGATTTCCGGCTATGTCCCAGCTTAACACAGAGTTTATTCGCAAAAAAAAAAAAAAACATAGAGTTTTCCTGCTGGTCTCTCAATCTCAATATTCGGAGGGGAGGTACGGAGAGCACCTCCAGCGGCTCCCCGTTAGGCCTCCCATCGGCCCAATGGGGGAAGGACACAAAAATCGCTCCTAGCGGCGTCCTCCATTGGCCTGGACGACCCAAAACTGTACGACATACCTTGTCTGCCCCCAGAGTGTCGAACATGTCCGGACGCGTCCGACATGCCTTTAGCGACCTGGCCATTTTCCCCGCCCCTCTATCCCATTCTCATCTTCCTTCCTCCCACTCCGAATTGCGTCATTGCCCCTTTTTCGCTGCTCCCGACGACCATGCAGGCTGACCTGCTAGTCTGCTACCGCTCCATGTCCTAATTTTGTGCCTCTGTTTGCGATCCGCCGCTCTCGACTGCTCGTTCACCCAGTGATCGGGACTACCTCCTGCCTAGGATGTAAGGTGTTCGATCATTTGCCAAATAGGTAATTTCATTGTAAATTATGTTTTGTAGGTAAATATGATAAAATGTTTCGTAGTTTCATTACTACCTTTTTTGATTCATAGACTATGAATTGCGACGATGAGTTCACGTTCCACCAAAAGATGGAATAGGATGCAATGCCACATCCGATCCCGATGAGCACAAGAAGATCCACTTTTTCTAGGTGTGCAACAAGCAGAGCTGAATGCCCCTCCCACCACGAAGGATGACGGCAAGCCAACATGAACTGTCAAAGGGGTCTGGGTCTTGTGATGCTATACAATGGCTATTTATGATAACCCAACATATGGTCTGATTCCATTTTGGCGACGCCTTATAGGATGAAAAAGGATATGTTCATGTGCATTATGTATGGTGTTCGGAATATGATGACTACTACCAACTGAAACAAGATCACACCAGACTGATTGGGTTCTCATCTATTCAGAAAAAAATTGCTGCTATGCGGTGTCTTGCATCTGGAGCTGTTGCATATATTTTAGACGCCTACCTATGTATGTCTAAGGCCATATGCATTGAAGATATGTACAAGTTTTTTGCAGGGTGGTGAAGGTGTTTGGACCGACCTATCTGATAACACCAAATGAGACACAACTCGGCTCATGACACAAGGTGCATCGAGATGATTTCATGATCCTTGGAAGCATCGATTGCATGCGTTAGGAATGTTAGAATGGTTCATTCTCTTGGCGTATCTATATAGGTCATGTTGGAGCATGCAATGTCATACTTGAATCTGTGGTAGATTATGAATTGTGGATTTGACACTCTTTTTTCAGCATAGCCGGTTCTCATAATGACATCAACATGCTGCAACGCGCTCTAGTGTTTGCGGGGCTTGCTGAAGGCCAAGCTTTGGAGTGCAACTATAAGAGCAATGGTCACCAATACAATAAGGGGTACTACCTGTATGGTGGCAACTATCCTCGCCGGATGACTTTCGTGAAGACAATCTGCAACTCTGTACATAACGAGAATCTTACTATGCTACCCAATAAGAGAGTTGTAAGAAGGTCGTGGAGCGGGCATTTGGCGTGCTTCAATATCGTTTCTTAATTGCTAGTACCTGCTCAAACATAGTCGTTAGATCAGATGTGGGAGGTTATACGCGATGCTGACATGGTGTTTGATCAACAATTTGATTATCAGGCCCCATTTGCCGATTGAAAGGATTGTATGGGCACCTAGAGGGGGGGGGGGGGGGGTAAATAGGCGCTACACCAAATTTTAATTCTTTTCAATTTAGGCGTGACACAAAAGGTAAATTCTCCAGATATGCAACTACGGTGAATTTACCTATATGACAAGCAAGCACTAGATCTACGCAAGATAGAAGTAAAGACAAGTGAGGATAGAAGTGACTGGTAGGGAAGCACGCGGAGACAAGGATGTATTCCCGAGTTCCTCCTTTTTAAGGGAGTACGTCTCGTTGGAGGGGTGTGAGTTCGCCACAACAGGCATATTCCCAACAATTCCGGTCCGAAGGGGCCGGAGACTCCGGCCTAGCCGGAGACTCCGCAGCCCCCACAGAAACTTGTCGTCGACGCAGTCCAGACCGGAAACTCCGGTACCCAGGGGCCGGAGACTCCGGACACCCTCCGGTGTCCCTCCGGACTGGTATCAAGTACCGCGCCACTCCTTGGCACAGGCCAGGGAAATCCCAGGACCGGAGACTCCGGTCCTGGCAGACCGGAGACTCCGGGCTGGGATTATCCTGCAACAAAGAAACTCTGCCTTTTCTTCCTTTTTGGTGGCTAATGCATATAGGACTAAATATAGCTATAAACCCGCGTCACTAAACATCCCATTAAATAAGCACTAGGGTTGTTAACTAACACACAAAACCAACTAGGGTTAGGAAATGTTCTTTCAATCTCCCCCTTTTTGGTGTTAGATGACAACACTAGGATTTGCAAAAAAAGATAATATCATGTTGTGAAAAATTTAGTAGCTCTCCCTAAATGTGTGCATATCAACAATTTGCATAGAAGAAATAAATGCACAACATATAGGTGAGAAATACCACAAGGGGACAAAAACATGATATATATAAGAATTTCATTTGCAATGAGATAAGACATATCAAAAATTAGGTTGAGACTTGTGATGGAAACCATACCTTATGCATAAAGATAATTCCAATGCATATCACACATAATAATAGTCTCAACCTTAGATAAATCCGAAAGCCATATGTATTCACACATAATTAACAACATAGATGACAAGATCCACATATCACATAAAAGTAGCAAGAAAATAAATAAGTTCAACAACTTAAGATAAATGGACACAAGCTCTCAATAAATGATAAAAGCCACTGCTTGTGCCCGACCCATGCAACCCAAAAGGTCACTCGGAGTCCTCGGTGGCGTCATCCTCGTCATCATACTCGGATCCACTATCATCATCATCTTCAACAATCTCCTTCTCTACTTGCTTCTCAACCATGGGAGCCTTGCCGGTGTTGCGAGAAGACGAAGGCATAGAGGTCTCTTCTTCGAAATCAGCCCATGGGAATTTGTTGTAGTTCCACCTATAATAGCTCACGGTCTTCTCACTCCCAGATGAGGGCTCTCCTTCTTCAACATAGGGGGAGGAGTCCCATCCTTCTTCTTATCTATCTCCTTGAAAAGCTTGTGTTGGTTGGAAATTATCAACTTCCTTTCCATGTAAGTCCTATGATTCTCCTTGTGAAGGGAAATATTCATGCATAGCATTGTACTTTGGAACCAAGAGAGCTTCTTCATCTCTCTTTGCACTTCCTCCTTGCCCTTGCCAACATCTCGTGAGGGGGGGTTGGCATTCTTACTCCTCCTCCTACGCATTGGGGCCTCGGTAGCGTCCTCCTCATCACTTGAAGCAAATGGAATCCGACTAGAAGAGGAAGGCTTGTCATGTTTAAGAACTTGAAGGGTGTCGGTATTGTGAATGGTAAGGTGGTCTTGATTGATATTTGGCACTTTATCAATGATGATCTTCATCACATAAGGTGCATAGACGGGATTTTTCATCTCATGCACGACCCAATGCAATTCACACTTGATAAAATCCATGACATCTATCTCATAGCCTTGGCAATTAACATCGGCTTTGCGAACCTTATAAGAATGGTGGAGAAGATTGACTAGCCCACCGCGAATAGCATCAACATTCCCGTCTTGAGGTGCAATATTGTAACGAAACATGCGAAGGAGTATGTTGAAAGTGGGAAGAAGATCCTTGTTCGTACCCACAGAGGCCTTGTTGGAGTAAAGAGGGTCCAATCTTCGCTTCTCATAGTTCAACCCTTCCACATGCATTATTCTCCCCTTTGGTTCCTCACCACGACGGAAATCATACCCAAGCAGCTCACCAAACCTTGTCATGGAGGACACACACTTGATAGGCCCGGTCATCCAAGTCAACGAGACATCTGCATCATTCCCAAAGTGAACTGTGGCGAAAAACTGCTGCACAAACTTGACACTGTAGTTTTGTTGGGTGATCATGAGCTTCTCAAGCCCAAGCTTGCGAACAATCCACATGGCCTCTTGAAAGTATGGCTTGGTGCTCAAGGCGGAGAGATTGAGCACCTTTTGCACACAAACGGCATTGGCGGCTGACAGCTTCTCATATATCTCCTTCATCACAAGCTCTTGTTCTTTTCTCCAAAAGTTAGGATCCGTTGAAGTTTGCGGCATGTCAAACAAAGGCTGCTCCCTCATGCATTGAAACTCAAGCTTGCTCATGCCAATCACGGTGGTCAAATTTTCATACCTTGCCTTCTTTGCCCTCTCATTTTCAATGAACTGAGCTACGACCTTCTCCCTCTCAGCTGCAGCCTTCTGCTGCCTAGCAGCAGCACCACGGCCAATCTGCACACGATGGCCATGCTCATCTTCATCTAAATATGCCCAAGAGGAGGAGCTTGCCTTTCTTTGCGGTTTATTGGGGTTGTGAGCGGGTTTCTTGTATCACTGGTTATCTGAGAATAAAAGAGCAGTAGGTAGCAGGGGCATAAGCATACATGTCCAGGGGAGCCAAAAAGGAGATACATTTATAGAGAAATTAGCACCAAAACCTGATCTACACTGGAGTTTCCGGTCTCAGGGGCCACAGATTCCGGCCACACCGGAGTCTCCGGCCCTGAGGCAGGAAACTTAGGGTTAGGTCGAAAATTGTTGCTAATGGCTCTAAAAATGCATCTAGAGGAAACAAAGCCAGCATAAAAGTCTACATCATGAAGGAACAGCAGTAGCTACTCTCAAAACAAATCTAGGATGAAACCCTAGAGAGAGAGAGGAGGGGGTACCATTGCCCTTCATGATGGAGTCGAACGAAGGGGAGGAGAGTCCCCGACGCTGGAGAGGTGGAGGAGGCCGGCTGGACGGTGGATTCCGGCGACTGGGGGCGGCCGGATAGGCTCCTCCAAGCAGGGGCGGCGACAAAGGGTGTTTTTGGGGTCGGGGGTGGAAGGAGATTTGTGATTCAACCCCCACCCCGATCCCCTTTAGAACCCCTAGAAACTGCCGAGACTGGAGTCTCTGGCCTAAGCACACTGGAGTCTCCGGTGTAGCACACCGGAGTCCCCGGCCCCCACTGCTCAGAATAGCCATATATGGTGTTGGACATGTATGTGGCAAGAGGAGCATGTTTTTGGGTAAGATAAGGCCTGGGATAGAAACTCAAACCGGTGATGGTACTTCACACTCAACTTGGAAGATGCAAACACAATAAAAGCCAAGATTGAGTGAGTTTTCCATAAGAACAAAACATATGCAATAAAAACCACAAAGAACCAACTCTTCATAAAGAAGAGGTCGGTGGCCTAAGCCACCATGTAAGAGTTTATGGCATGACACCACGAAGATATATCTTGGGTTCATAACCAATACTCGTCATTGAAGCTCACAATTCATGAATTGTAAATAGAGACAAATAAATTTTACTTTGGGCATATTGGGGGGAGGGAGAGCCCAATTAGTTAGGACAACACTCCCCCTAAATCCATGCCTACACCTAAACCAAATAGATGTTGAACCTAGGTGTGTATGCAAGATGGTCAAGTCAAGCTCCTTGAATCCACCATATTTAGACCATTCCTCAAATAAGTGAATCTTGCTTCATCAAGAGGCTTCGTGAATATATCGGCAAGTGGTCTTTGGTTGGCACATAAGCTAGCTCAATATCTCTATGGGCAACATGATCTCTAATGAAGTGATGACGAATCTCAATATGCTTTGTTCTTGAATGTTGCACCGGGTTGTAAGAAATCTTGATAACACTTTCATTGTCACAAAATAGAGGCAATTTGTCACAATTGACACCGTATTCCTTTAAAATTTGCCTCATCCATAACAATTGAGTGCATCCACCAGCGTCGGCCACATACTCGGCTTCGGCGGTGGAGGGAGATATACAATTTTGCTTCTTAGATGACCAACTCACCAAGGACCTACCAAGAAAATGGCAAGTCCCGGAAGTTGATTTCCTATCATCTTGATCACCGGCCCAATCCGAGTCCGTATACCCACAAAGAGTGAAAGATGAGTCCTTGGGATACCACAAACCATATCTTGGGGTATGAACCAAATACCGAAGGATTCTCTTGACCGCCAACATGTGGCTTTCCTTAGGAGCGGCTTGATACCTTGCACACACACCTACACTCAACACAACATCGGGTCTAGATGCACAAAGATAAAGCAACGAACCAATCATGGAGCGGTAGAGCTTTTGATCCACATCTATACCCTTTGGGTTAAGTTGTAGATGACATTTCGTATCCATAGGAGTCTTCTTGTCCTTAGCATCAACCATATTGAACCCCTTGAGCATGTCTTGGATATACTTTTCTTGGCTAATGAAAGTCCCTCCTCTCAATTGCTTGATCTCAAATCCAAGGAAGAACTTCAACTCACCCATCATGGACATCTCAAACCTATCGGTCATAAGCTTTGAAAATTCATCATTAAAAGCTTTGTTAAACGAGCCAAAGATAATATCATCAACATAGAGTTGGAATACGAAAAGCTCCCCGTTAACCCTCTTAGTAAAAAGAGTGGGATCAATTTTCCCAACTTCAAATCCACGGTCTAACAATAACTCTCTAAGGTGTTCATACCACGCACGTGGTGCTTATTTAAGTCCATAGAGCGCCTTATCAAGCTTGTAGACGTGGTTAGGGAAGTTGGGGTCCTCGAACCCCGGGGGTTGCTTAACGAAGACCAACTCCTTTAAGGGACCATTAAGAAATGGGTTTATTACTCTTGTGCCCCCCATTCCTTAGTTGTGCTCAGTTTTCCCCAGGTTTTAACATTTTGCTCACTTTTCCCCATTACCTTAGCTGAAACTCTCACGAATGCCCAAAGCGGACGTTTCCGTCTGGTCCGTTAACTCTGACGTGTGGGGCCGCGTGGGACTCTTATGGCTGTCGCTTGTTGGTGTGGGGCTGCATTTGTGTGGTTGGGCCGTTGTTGATAATTAATTGAGCCTGCTATCGACTGGATCAGCCTTTTATGCATGCGCGGCTTTTGCATCGACGCAGCCTGCTATGCATGGCCACGCACGCATCGACTCCCAGCATTGACCTACTCGCATGCATGCGCACCGGCACGCACACATCGATCCACGATCCGCTGCTTCCCTCTCTGGCTACGTCGTCGCGCATCGATCCACGACTGGCTCGATTCAGTCGCTCCGCCACGCATCGATTCACGCATGAACGCAGGCACGCAGACTCAATTCATTTGCCACGTCGTTTGACGCGTCGAGTCACGCACTCACGCATTGATTCACGCATTGATGCAGTGTGTAAATGGTCAAAAGCCTAGGCTAGACACGGATCGACACCACGGCTCGATCCAGTGTGAAAAACAGCGTTTCTGTGTACCTCCGCTCTTCCTCTCCCCGGCTATTTAAACCACCGCTCGTTGCCTCTTCATCTACACATCCATCTCATCTGCGCTTCCTCCCTTCTGTTCTTCACCAAAAGCCAAAGCTCACAGCAACGCCAAGATGTAGTACAACGGGCCAACTTTTCGCGAGCCGCCCACCATACTGGAGATGAGGTACCCCGCCGGAGTTGTCGTTGAGACCTCGCTCCGCGTGTGGGTGATCTCACGCTGGATGGGTGGTCGTGAGCTTTCCCACTGCTTCCTTCGTGCGGGCTTTGCCCACCTCCCACAGGGCTCGCCCATCATGTTCACCCTCCAGGAACTGCGTCCCCACTCCAACGCGCTGCCTGAGGGGCTCGTCGCCCACTTCTCTAATAGGTTCGATGCCTATTATCTGCTCGGCAAGGTATTTTGGTGTGGGTGCGAGTTCATCGCATTCACAACCTACAACATCTTCACCAACCTGGACAGCATCTTCCCCACCGCCAACCGCATGCACAGCCTCCCGTACTATCTTGGCGAGGAGGAGTGAAGACGGCGGTGAAGCCAAGCCAGTGTTGCCCTAGCTAGTGCCGTAGCTAGGGTTTATTTATCTTTTTCTTATGTGTCATGTCAGTCGTGAGGGTGTGTTGCCCTATCTATCTATGTCGTGTCAGTCGTAGCTAGGGTTCATTTATCTTTTTCTTATCTATCTATCTATGTGGTGTTATATTTAAGAACTTGCATTTCGCTTTATTTATTTAAGTTGTGCGTGTTATATTAATGTTGTGTTATATTTTACTTATTTTAGTCATGTGTATTGTTATATTTGTATTTTATTTGTCCCCGGCTAATTAATGTGGGAGAAACTAAACAAACTAACTAAAAATGAGAATAAGGTGTCAAAACATATTTATGAACTAAAAAAAGTAATCAAACTAAAAGGGTGCCCAACTAAAAGAACATAATGTGTTGCAAGTGCACGGCTGCTAGTTTGTCAAAAAGGAAAAAGAAAGGAACGAAAAAACATTTTTTTTTCATTTTTGGGAACCCTTTGTATTTTACTAGTTTGTCAACAAGCTAGAAAAGAGACGTCTTTTAAAAAGCACCTATGATTAAGGGAAATCAAGTAAATGAAAGCAAAAAGAAAAATCCTCGAGGCAATAGAAGAGCTTGGGCAATCAAATTAATGAATGCGCTTTGAATCATAGAAAGGGAATAAATCAAAAGCAAAAGGACGAATGAAGCAGTCGTTGAAAAAAAACAAAGGAATAGAGGCATCGCTTGTTTGTGGGCCTCATTTATCCTTTGTGGGCCTATCACAACTTGATTCTGTTTGGGGCTGAAAAGTAGGTTTTTTTTCTACCACTCGGTGTAACTGACGAACTGAACAGAGGCATGGTTTTCTCGCATTTCAGGCACACATTGAAATCTATCGCATTAAGCTTCCATGACATGGATTAAGGTAAAAAGTAACAACAACCACACTGAAATTCAACCACTACTAGTTCAACTAACAAATAGCAAATTATTGTTACAACACATGATAAGGCAAATGATTTTACTCATCACATATATCTTTGATCTTCTGCAACTTAGCCCTCATCAGATCCCTGTCCTTCTCTGCCTTCTGCCTCAAAAACTTGTGCATGTTGGAAGTTGATGCATCCAGTTTGTTCTTCTCCTGTAGTTCAGCTCTTGCATCAAGAAGAGCTTGTTCAACTTTGGCCTTCAGGGCTAGTGTAGCCTGTTTTTCCTCAACCTCCTTCTTCAGCTCATCTTGGGCATTCTTTAAGTCACGGTGAAGCTTTGTAATCTCATCTTGGTACTTCCACTGTGATTCAACAGCGTTTAAGGCTTCACGGACTCTAGCATCTTTGACTTCCCCATGCATTTCCCACAGCTTTATCAGGGATTTGGACAACGCAGCTGGCCACACATCATCAACCCAGTACAGAAAGTCACAAGTTTCTCCATCCTACAATGCATGTATCAGACAAGTTTATGTTACTAATTTACACCAAAACAAAAATGATCATGCTGAATGTCAAAGGAATTCAGAGAATTGGTAGAATGAACTCGAGTGATTTTGCAGCGCAACAGATCGAGCTAAACTCACGGCTCGTGCTAACTGTCTAAACAGACTATGAAATTGCTAAACTGAACCTGAATACTAGATTATTTAACAAACATCTCAAGCTGAAATACTCTAAAAAATTCAGATTTTTCACGTACCATCCCTGCGCAGGCCAAGAACCTCCTGCCGGTCCAACATCCGTCGAAAGCAACAAATTTCTGGGGCGTGGAATTGCAAAGACAACGGATAGGGATCCCATCTTCATCGGCTAATCCGCATTAATCGGAATCGTGGATGGTATTTGGGCCCTGCCAAAAGAAATTTTCAATGCAAGACCTCGGAATCGTGCTGAAATCAGAAATCCCCAAATCATATGAACCCTAACCCTAAATCCCCAAATCCCAAGTACAAGAGATTGGAGCACTTACAACGTTGCCAAGCGAGCTTGGAATAGGGGAATCTTCATCACCGTCGCTCCACGAGACCATGCCGGCGTTGGGCGGAGATCTAGACTCTGCAGTGATGGGAGTCGAGAACCAGAGCAATGTCAGGGGAGAGGTGTAACAGCCCCAGTTTGGTACCCTAAAATATGGGCCAAATTTTCACTTTTTGCTTTCCAAACATTGCATCATGGCATCCATTTAAATTGCTAACTTAAACTAAAGCAAGTTTGGAAAGAAGTTAAAAGGGAACAAATCCAAGTCCCAAAAACCTTCAACCTCAATGCAATTGCTTAACTTGGTGAAACCAAATTAATTTGAACTTCCAAATTGTTCAGGAAGTTCCAAATTTAATTATTATGACCAATTGTCAAAATCCAATTTTGACAAGCAAAGATTTTAATTTGAGAATTCAAATTGGTGCAAATTAATTCTTTTTTTAAACCAAATTAGACTTTCCAAAAATTCCAAATAAACTTATGGGGAGCTTCATAAATATATTGGGAGCCTCCATGAATATTTTCACTATTTTTGGAATTGTTTAAGTGCTCGAAATAAATACATTTTGCAAATTATCGAAAATGACCTTAACAAAACCCTATGAACAAATGTGGTGCAAAACATTTTATTTTGCCACCCCAATTTTTGTGGAGTCTCTACCTGACAAGGGGAGCCTACTCAAATAATTTCAGATTTTATAAAAATGTTCCAACGCCTTATTTAAATACCTAATCTTTGCTGGTTTTATTTGAAAAGGGAAAAGGGGCAAAAAGAGAAAAACCCTGACAGTGAGCCCCCCTGTCAGTCCCTCCTCTCTCCTCTCACAGTGGCGACATGGACACTGGCGCCATGCCGTGCGCGCCATGCCGCCGACGCTCGTGCGTGCCGCGCCACCTGCTCCACTTAGAGGTCAAACGGACCCCCCCGACGCCCTGCTCATCTCTCTCTCGCACGCGCTTCTCCCCACCTGCTCCCTCTCTCTGTCTCTCTCCCGAGCGTGGCCGAGCCACCGCTGCCGCCGCCCGCCGAGCCCCTTGCCGACGATTCCGAGCTCCCCGTCCAGATCGAAGCCCACCGGAGGGTTCGCCGCGTCGCCATTCACCTCCTTGCCGAAGGAATTGGCGCGTGCTGGCCGCAATCGGCGTCGCCGCTCAATTTCTTCCTCGCCTGGCTGAGGCTCGCCGCTCGCCGCTGTCGTGATTGTCATCGACTCCGGCCACCAGGGTGCGAGCTAGAGCCGCCGTCGGGTCCGCGTCTGCACCCTCTGCCTCCCCGTCGAGGGCGCTGAGCCGGGACGCCCTCGCCTGGGCGTGCTGCGTCGCCTTCCTTCCGCGCCGGCCGCCGCATGCCCAGCACGCCGCCATCGCTCTCCCCTTCCTCCGCTCTTGCCACGCGCACGCACGCAACGAGGGTACGTGCGCCGTCCTCGTGGACTTCCTTTTCTTCTTCTGCGCCTCCTCTCCCTCTCTCGCCGTCGACCACCACCGCCGTCCCGCACGCCACCGTGCCCCGGCCTGGGCACCGGCCTGTCCGGCCGTGAGGCCGGCTGGCTCGGGCTCCCTCCCAGCCGTGATCCCGGCCTGGGCCGGCCAAAGGCCGATGCCTTCGGGCTGGTGCCCGGCCTGCAGCCCGGCCTGGCCGGCACAAGGCCGGCCTGTCTGGGAAATTGATTTCCCTTTTAGAAAATAAAACCAAATTGTTTAAGTGATATCTTTTTAAATAATGGTTCAAATTTGGCAAATCAAATATCAAAATGCTCAGGAAAACAAACTCTACCTGTTAGAACAACTGAAATCATCTTTTGAGTTTATATTTTTTGCTGTTTGTTAATAATGCCTAAAATGATATAAATGATACCTAATTTGGGAAAATCGTAATTCGATAAATATTCAACCAAAAATTATGAATAAAATATCAATGTGATCAGCACTTCAACTGCTATTAAATCATGCTAATATCACATCATGCTCACACATTTTTACTTTGATGTTATTCTTTAATTGATTAAAAGAATTAAATTCAATTACTTATTTAATTCACTATTTATTCATCGATATTTAAAAATTTACAAATAAGATACCAAAATGATCGGAAGAACAAACCCTATCCATTCATGTCATGTTCATGCATATTTAAACCACTTTGAGTAAATTAATAAAAGTATGAACAATGTGGTCATTAAGTTAAATATGGGGTTGTTTCCAAATAATTGCACTAATTATTTGGCTCTCCATTTAATGTTGCTATTTAAAATTATATGATGATATCCTTGCATAATCTTGTCATGTCATCATGTGATTGTGCATTGCACCTTGTCTTCATGTGATTTATTTGTTCTTCTATTCTTGCTTGGGTATCGATAGATTCCGGAGTGGAGGTTAACCCTATCTACCCCGACGAGCCGTACTACACACCCCGGCAGCAAGGCAAGAGATTACCTAACCTTCTTGGCATCTAGAATCCTATTGTTTTATAAACTTATTTTATCCACTATAATATTGCATTCGATTCCAATGTCAATTTTGGTCAATACTAGAGTATCCTATGAATGCATGTTTTTCCCCGAGCCAATACATGTATCCCTACCTATGAACCCTAGGGTTGATGTGTTGGCCTGAGATAAGATATATTTGGTGTACTTATATGCTTAGCGATGCTTAGCCATGCTTAGTCAATTGCTATGTATGTCCGTTGATTTAAATTCCATAATGATGTTGTTGATGGAATGTTCGGACATGGTGGATACTTGGTACTTAATTAATTTGCTAAAAGGCTTGGATGAGTTGCCATCGGGGATGGTGTTTTGCCTCATTCTTGCCGCCTAGGCTGAGAGTGCTTTTAGCTAGAACCAAGAACCGAGCGTGCTGCCATTGGTGGGAGTATGGGCTCCTTACTAACCGAATAACTTGTGCGGGCGTATCCAAGGGTCCTCTAGTTTGCTATTTCCATTTGCGCGTGTGTGTGAGCGGAAAAAGGAATGATGAGGATGGTGGTGTTTAGGACATGGCGATGGGGGCAGGGGCTGAAATAGGCTGGGTAAACTTGTCCTGTCGCCACAGATGACTCTTGGATAGTCTCATGCGAGCTAAGGTTTAACCGCGCCCACTCGCCAGCCTTCCCCGGAAGAGGGCCAATCAGGTGAGCCGGACGGTACCAATGGGTAAATTAGTACACCCCTGCAGGGTAAATCTTTTCGAAAAGCCGTGTCCACGGTTATGGACAAACTCTTGGGAAAGGCGGATTAGCTCATAGAGAACCTTAACCTTAATTAATTAATTTGGCAGCTAAAGGTTGCAACTCAACGTGTGTTTAAAAGGTTCATTTCCTCGAGGGTGATTCGAGGGAGTGCCTTTGGTGGAGATGAGAGATGTTTTGGCTACAATTTGGTTCGATGAGAACCGAAGAGGAAAAGTTACTATCTTATCCCCTTTTGAAAAACATTCTGATTAGACGATGCCATTGTGTCACTAATGTCTTTTATAAAGGAAAACTAGCTTTATGCAAAATAGCTACTATATAGCCTTAGAGCCTCCGTCACCATTGGGCCTATATCGCCCTACTAAACTTGCGAGTACGTCGTACTCAGTCTCTCTTTGCTTCCTATTAATTTGTTTCAGAGGAGGATGACACCGAGCACACAGGTGGGTTCTTCATGGACGTCGATGAGTAGTTCGGGGTTCCTAGGTGGCAGCTTGGGATCGTGGAACAAGCTGGCTGGGATTGTTTATCTGTAGGCCTCTTAGGCCATATTTTGGATCTTACTGTTAGAAAACACTACTTCGCTTCCGCATGATGAATTGTTGGGTCTGTGACCTTTTATGTGTAATATTTGTATCTTTCTCATATATAAGTTGCTATATGAATCTTTGTGTCGTAGAGTCTGTGATGTGCCAGTTGTTCCACAAGTCTTTATCTCTGTTTTATACATTGATAGCTATGCCAGTGTTTATGGCACGATCGATGTGTTGCGTGGGAGAGGTAATTCCATGCCCTTTGATTGTGTAGAATAGCCTGTGGGTTACATAGCCTCTCTGTATAATTCTGGGGTCGGGGCATTACAAGTTGGTATCAGAGCCGGGCTGCCTGTAGGAAACCCTTTCTATTGGTTGATGTCGGGTCTAGTTCGAGAAAATTATTTTTAACCTAAAAATGAATTGTGAAAACATTCTTAGGATTATTTTTACTCCTTACCCAAATCACTCCGATCTCGGTGCCATCTTACCTCTATTTGATTTTAACGGTTCTCCTGATCGTCGGCAAATTCTAATCTTTAGGATCACGGGGTTGGCTTCTACCTTTAGTTCGCTGGTTAGGTTGCTACCGTCTTCAGAATCCGAAGGAAACTTAGTGGTTTAGTCAGAAGCTACTTCCTCATTTGTTGCAAAACATCCGAAGGCTTGAAAACGTTTCACGTCTAATCAGGTGCTCCTTTCTTAGAGCTTTAGCCCAAGATCTTGAACCGAAGGTCCCGGATTGTGCTAGGGCTCCGGTGTAATGATTCATGAGGGTTGTCACCCTTGTGAGCATTATGCTATTGTGAGTCCAGTACATGAAGCTGATCTTTAACCCAAGATCTTTTCCGTTGAACCCTGATGCTAATTGTCAAACCCTACATCAGGTTGGCAAAATTTGAAGTTAATTCCAACTCGAGGTTGCAGCCATAATTGTTTTCCTCACCAATGCTTTTCTCTGTCGCTAGTTTTAGCTAGACTTTCTGTTAGGGAACCATCTGAAGCACGACGGAATTGCTCTTCGCGAGTTTTTCCATCAATAATTGTGGTTCCTCCGGTAACAACCGTGTCCTAAAACCCTTCCGGCACTAGTTGTCGGAAGAGTGCTAACAAGGGCTTCTGCAATATCTTGAAATTGTTGTTAGTCCGTTCCTTAATCTAAATCTGTTGTCCGCCCTCTATCTGTCTGTTGACAGTCAAGTTTATCGTGCATTGGGGTGTTCTGATGCATGTTATTCTTGTGGTTCGTCAAGGCATTCCACTTTGGGATGTCAGGAGAAACAACATCTGGTACCTTGTCCATCTCTCGGACCAGGTCAAAGGATTGTGATTCGCGGAGTAAACGTCTGTCTAGCTTTTGTTCCGTTCCACCTTGGAGTGTCACACTCTTTTATATCTAGAGGTCGTGCTTAGTTTCATGACGTACTTGATGAAGTGATGCTCTTACCCTTCCTTATCCATCTACCTCCGAGCTACCCGGGATCGAGAATGTCGAGGATGCATATCGTTGTGGTGATCGGATATTCCCAGCAATTGTTATTGTTTTGAAATCCAACGACTTTGGTGGCACTCTTAGCATGACTGGTAATCATATCATCGAGCTGAGTTGTCTGAGCTGCCAAGTCCATTTCGTTTAGGTGCACACCTTCGGTCAACAAGTTAGATTCATGTCGAAACTCTAAATACCACATCTTTTCCCTTGAAAAGCAAGTTTCTCTCGCAACCAGTGACTTTTGTCGCCATGGATCCGAGTGAAGTTCACTTGTCTCCTCGGGTTAAATCACAAGTTGGTCATGCATGCGCGGATTGTTGTTGAGATGGTAGGTTGTTACCTCCAGTCCTCTAAATACGTCATGTATGCCACTGACCGATTTGTTCTTAAATCATAAGAAGTTGTCAAATCTCATCATCTTACTGGTGTTTCGCAATCAGGACTCAGTGTGCTTCAGTGCTTGGAGTCCATGCTAGTACAATTCCCTCTTCGTAATTGTGACCCAATGGAACCCCCAATCTACCTCGTGTTCTGGAGCTTGGCAAGGTGGCCCATATCGTGAGAATCTAGTTACCCTTCCTTTCGGTTAACTTTAGCAAACCCCTTCCTCGGACATGTCAAGTCTGAATTACCCACATGCCTAACCAACTCGGAACCTCAAGCAGAAATGACGCTTGGTGTTTATCAAGAGTATGACCTAGTCCTACCTGAAACCCCGACAAGTCCGATGATGTGGTTCACGCACCTCACCGGAAGGCCTATTGACGAAATCTCCTAAAATCTTTAACATCAACCACTATCCCTGAGGATCATGTGTAACTTATTCTAGGAGTTAACCATATGGTCTTTTCTCTATCTTCAAGTACGTTCTTTGCTTGAGGATTGATTGAAGGCTATTCCGAAGCCTGAGTGTGATATCTAGAACCTCAAGGAGAACATCACCACGGAGTTGCTAAATATCTATCGGTCGATCCTTCTACTCCTTGGATCGTGGCAATAGCTCGTGTACGAGGTTTTACCTCCCTATCTAGCTGAGGATCATATGGATCAATGCTATATATCCTTCCCACCTCGGTGAACCCAAGGTTTTGCCCAATCACACAGACGTTGGGTCAATTCCTCAGTCCCATTAGGGCCGAGATTCCAACCTTAGGGAAACATGGGTATGTCAAAAGCGTGGAGTCCAGAAGTTGCCCTATCTTCTGCTCAACCTTGCTTGGTCAAGCTGTTCCTAGTTTTCCTCAGTGGCTTATGGTTTTGGGCACAATTGCCTTTTTGTCCGTCACCTTAAGCTACCTTCGGTCCTTTCCGCCGTATTGGCATGTCATCTTAGTTAGCCCAATCTCTGCAACGAGGAAGATCCTCGTGGGATCGAGAAGATCGTGGGAGATACGTGTAGTCATGTCTCCCTCCTCTCTACGTCTACTCTAGAATCTCGGGACGAGATTCCTGTAAGGGGGGTAGAATTGTAACAGCCCCAGTTTGGTACCCTAAAATATGGGCCAATTTTTCACTTTTTGCTTTGCAAACATTGCATCATGGCATCCATTTAAATTGCTAACTTAAACTAAAGCAAGTTTGGAAAGAAGTTAAAAGGGAACAAATCCAAGTCCCAAAAACCTTCAACCTCAATGCAATTGCTTAACTTGGTGAAACCAAATTAATTTGAACTTCCAAATTGTTCAGGAAGTTCCAAGTTTAATTATTATGACCAATTGTCAAAATCCAATTTTGACAAGCAAAGATTTTAATTTGAGAATTCAAATTGGTGCAAACCAATTCTTTTTTTGAAACCAAATTAGACTTTCCAAAAATTCCAAATAAAATTATGGGGAGCTTCATAAATATATTGGGAGCCTCCATGAATATTTTCACTATTTTTGGAATTGTTTAAGTGCTCCAAATAAATACATTTTGCAAATTATCGAAAATGACCTTAACTAAACCCTATGAACAAATGTGGTGCAAAACATTTTATTTTGCCACCCCAATTTTTGTGGAGTCTCTACCTGACAAGGGGAGCCTACTCAAATAATTTCAGATTTTATAAAAATTTTCCAATGCCTTATTTAAATACCTAATCTTTGCTGGTTTTATTTGAAAAGGGAAAAGGGGCAAAAAGAGAAAAACCCTGACAGTGGGCCCCCCTGTCAGTCCCTCCTCTCTCCTCTCACAGTGGCGACATGGACACTGGCCTCGTGGACTTCCTTTTCTTCTTCCGCGCCTCCTCTCCCTCTCTACATAGATTGGACACTACATAGATGTAATAGGTGTTTATAAAAAATATTGGGTCATTTAACAGATTGCCACTAGAGGCTTGGTAGTACTCAGTTTTGCCACTAGTTTCAAATGGCTTACAGTTTTGCCACTACTTCAGTTGCAGCTGCTATGGCGAGGCCAAATGGCCAGTCTGAAGCGGATTCCGTCTGTTAGGCGTTAGTGGACTTGGTTCGCGTCTTACAGGTGGGACCAGTTTACTTCTTACAGGTGGGACCGGGCAAGGCGCTAGTGGACTTGGTCCGCATTTTACAGGTGGGACCAGGTAACTTTTTACATGTGGGACCGGCGACGGCGCGAAATAACGGCCACCACCTGACCTAACCGTGCACGACACCTGCTCTCGAACGGCCACCTGCGCCGCCGCCACCACCTGCGCCGCCGCCGCCACCTCCGCGGCCGCCACCTGCGCCGCCGCGTCCGTCCCGCGTATAGAGCCAACACCTCCACCGCAACGTGCTCCAGCGTGCCGTGCTCCGCCGTCACCTGCTCCACCGCCACCAGCTTGTCCCGCTGCGCCCACCAGCTGCTCGACCCGCGGCGAGGCTCCTTCCGTGCGCCCGGCGGGAGCGCTGGGGTTGGCGAGGCAGAGGAAGTAAGAGGGTGAACTCCAGGGCAAAATGGCGAGCGGATGCGACCGTGGAGTAGCTGGCGAGGCAATCGTCGGGCCGGACACCCGCCGCATCCACGACTGGGTTCCCGAGGGGTAAGTTGGAGCTCACCTCTGCATTTGAACATTCGATTAGACATGAGACGCACTCGGTTTATGTTGATTTTGCAATTGGCATTTGGATGAAACTGATGATGATGAGCAGCAGGTTGGAACAGAGCAAGAGCATGAGCATGATGATGATGATGATGATGATGAGCAGCCGGTTGGAACAGAGCATGACAATGTGGCTCCAAATGATGATGACAATGTGGCTCCAACTGATGGTGATCAAAATGGTCCATCTGATTTTGCTTATGAGGCTCCATATGAAGGTTCAAATGATTTCCCTTTTGATCAAATGGACCATGATCATCAAAATGAGGCTCCAACTGATGTTGACAATGAGGCTCCAACTGATGGTGACATTGTGGCTCCAAATGATGATGACAATGAGGCTCCAACTGATGGTGACAATGTGGCTCCAAATGAGGCTCCAACTAATGGTTCACAACATTCTGTGATTGTGAGTTCTGCCAGGTATGTCAATCTTGCCAACACTAGTACATTTATCACTTGAAAATTTTCTCACTGCCCTTTTTGTCTTGTACAGCTCTGTGGTTGCTTCAAAGAAGACTGCCAAAAGGAGAAGAGAAGAAGCAATGACCACAAGGATCACAAGGAGCACAGTGGCAAGAAGCATAAGAATCACAAGGAGCATAGCGGCAAAGAAGCCTCGACGCGGTGTAGATTGAGTTGGAACCAAGAATAATTTATGAAACATTATGAATGATGTTGTATTATGTTGAATGACCTATGGTACAACTATGTTTGGATGATTTTTTTTGAACCGATGTTTGGATGATTTTAATAGAAAATCATATGTTTCCTTCTGTCATATGGTTGAACCATGTCTCGCAGACCAACCTATCCGAGCGCAGAAACCATCGCTATTCTGATTGGTTGTCTCGCGGACCAACCAATCAAAGCGCAGAACGAGCGTCTCGCGGATCGCTGTGGCTGAGCCGAGCGCAACCGTCCGATGCAAAGAGTAGCCAATCAGGAAGCAGAACCAGCGTCGCGCGGATCGCGCATGCCTGCCCCCACATCTGACGGGTGGTGTTTGGCGCTTGGTAGGATCCGACGGCGGACGTTCGACGCTAGGGTTTGGAGCATTCCTGCGGGGTTTTGAGCCAGTCAACGGGGTTATTAGGGTTTGACCAGATTTCAAAAAATCATAACTAAATTACAAAAAAATCGAAAAAATACAAACTCAACGGGGTTTGTCCATTTAGGAGACCTAGTTACCATAAAAAATATAAACTCGGTATAGGGGCGTTTTTTTGAAAAAATCACTTTTTGAAGTGATCTGTCGAAATCAAGTTCAAATGTTTTTAAAAAATTCAAAAAAAATCAAAATGTTGAAATTCTTGCGCACATAGCCGTCATATGTGACAAGGTTATGAGAAAAAAATATAAACTTGGTGTAGGTCATTTTCATGAAAAAAGGCTTCACACAAATGAGCTATCACCTATGAACATGTTCAGAGTTCGTAGAATAGGGAGAGAGGGTTTAGGGTTTGAAAACAATCAAAATAATTAAAAAAAAATCAGAAAAATCTCCAAAGCTTCATTTTGTAGTAAATAAGAAGGATCCAGGCTTAGTTTTTCATTTTCATGGTTTAAACTTGTTTAAATGTTGGTCAACCCTACGGTTTGACCCAAATTCAAATATTCATAGGATATTCAAAAAACATCAAAAAATGCAAACTCTGCACACATAGTCTTCTGATGTCATATACTAACCATTTTAGTTGATAAAGAAAGTATAAGTACATTCAACCAAACAATTCATGTACATGGTGGTGATTTCTCACTTCTGTCAAATGAAGTCCAAGTTTTCCAACATGAAATCTTGGGAAACCTCCCCAATGCTTCATTTTGTAGTGAATAAGAAGGATCCAGGCTTAGTTTTTCATTTTCATGCTTTAAACTTGTTTAAATGTTGGTCAACCCTACAGTTTGACCCAAATTCAAATATTCATAGGATATTCAAAAAACATCAGAAAAATGCAAACTCTGCACACATAGTCTTCTGATGTCATATACTAACCATTTCAGTTGATAAAGAAAGTATAAGTACATTCAACCAAACAATTCATGTACATGGTGGTGATTTCTCACTTCTGCCAAATGAAGTCCAAGTTTTCCAACATGAAATCTTGGGAAACCTCCCCAAAGCTTCATTTTGTAGTGAATAAGAAGGACCCAGGCTTAGTTTTTCATTTTCATGTTTTAAAATTGTTTAAATGTTGGTCAACCCTACGGTTTGACCCAAATTCAAATATTCATAGGATACTCAAAAAACATCAGAAAAATGCAAACTCTGCACACGTAGTCTTCTGATGTCATATACTAACCATTTCAGTTGATAAAGAAAGTATAAGTACAGTCAACCAAACAATTCATGTACATGGTGGTGATTTCTCACTTCTGCCGTATAAGTCAAAGGGTGAAGAGATGTTGTACATTTATAGATTAATAAAATGACTTGATATTGGTCAAGAACACTATATTAGTGCACTAGATGTTAATCCTAGAGTTTGAGGTCATTTAGAGAAGGTCGAAAAATTGGTCGGATTAGAAATGGGGCTGTTTGGGCTACCTTTGGGGTGCTTTTCTAGCTCATTTTGTAGAGCCGATTGGTTGTTGGAGATGTTACCCTACCAAAAGGGCTAGGATTGTTTCCAACACGAGCATAACAACTTAGAAATGACTTGGATGTCACACAAGTTTCAAACTTTTGAAGAAATTCAAAGTACGTTCAAATTCAAATTACAAGTTTCTTCGCGTCAATTTCTTATTTAGGCAAGGTGGAGATGAGGTGGTTTTAAAACTTTGAAAATGAAAAAAGTCAAAAACTCACCGAAGAATAGGAAATTTACATTCTGAATTCAAATAACAGATTCCCATATTACAAAAACCATCTTCTGCGATTCTTATCCACATTATATAGGTCGAATAAACATCGTAGCATTTGATAAAACCGTAGCATCTGATCGAGGTTTGCATCCATGTACTCGATCTGCACCGTTCCTTACGATCAAACGATTGAAAATGACGCTGTGCATGCAATAACGGCCACTGACTACTGGGCCCCGTTCACCAGCCCGATGCATGCAGAACTCGACGTAGATCTGCATGCCTAGTTTTTCCAGAGTAGACCTCGACGTAGACCTCGACGTTCACCAGCGCTATTTGCAGCAACGTAGCTGGCCTGCACCACACCTCGTTTTTCAAGATGACACCATGTCGCGTCGCACCATGCAGGCTTTGGCGTGAAACTATGGGCTGATTTAAATGCACGCAGCTACGCAGACTTTGGCGTGAGACTTTGGATTTCATCAGGGTTTAAATGCACGCATGCTACGTCGCATCATATATTTACGCAGGGCACCGCTTTGACCGCCTAATGCGCGCACGTACTGCTACCTGTCCTACGCCTAATGCATCGATTCTCCACGTTGCTTCTTCATCTATCTTCTTAAGTTTTCACACAGTGGCTTTCATCTACCCCGATTAATTCACACGTCGTCGGGTCTTTAAATACTGCCTTTGCCTCCTCTTCCCTCTTCTCATCCCTCTCCAGCCCCTTTGCCTCTACAATGTCGAAGCTCTCTCTCCCTTCCAGCCCCGAGTCCGTCAGCGACGAAGACAACCAGCCGAAGGCTCGGCCCTGGTGGGAGCCGGAGATCACGGCGGAGGTGCTGGGCATCGATCCCTCTGCCAAGCGGAAGCGCAAGGCCAAGGTGCTGCACGAGTCAGCCTACTTCTTCCACCGCCCCGACCCCGACCGCGTCGACAACCGCTCCGACGAGGAGAAGAACCGCCTTCTCGACCTTCTTGAGAAGGCGGAGGAGAAGGAGTTGGCGAGGGAGGAGGAGGCGAGGGAGAAGGCGGAGGAGAAGGCTCTCTAGCGGCGCATCAAGAAGAGCCGTGACAGGGAGGACGCCAGGATGCGTGAGGCCAATCGCCGGGCCTTGCAGAAGCAGGAGATGGCGGCCAGGGCGGCGGCGTGGAACTGGTGGAAGAAGTAGGCCAACCGCCGGCGGCTAGGCGGCGGTTAGGTTAGGGCCCTCTATATTTAGGGCCCTATTGCATTTTGTTTTGTTTAATATATGTAATCCGCGTCGGGCCCCTCTATCTATATGTAAAAGGGGCAAATGTTTAATATATATGTATATGTTCCCGTCCGTGCTAATATAATATAAAGAGTTATTATAAAAGGGTATGTGTACAACAATTTCTAGGGAAAACAATGTGTTGAAAAAATCTAACTATGAGTAAACTATAATCTAACTGTGTGCATGCAAACATGCGTGTCCAAAAATTAAGTACAAAACCCAAAGGAAAACCACTCTCACGTGTGTCCAAAACATTCAGTACAAAATGCGTTTTTAAACCCTAAACCAAGTAAAGAACTCACTATGTATAGTCTCCTTCCTTTGCCATGTCAAAGTCCTTCCATCAGCCCTAACGGTCACTAGCGCAGCACTATACTCCCCAAAACCACGGGGTCTTGGGTTCGATTCCCAGCCAAACCCCATTTTTGTTCATTTTACACCTTTTTTTTCCGCCACAACCCACCCTTCTAATTTGCCCACCCCGAATGGGCCTAATTGGATAGAGTTGGCCCAATAGAAAGTTTTTTTACAGAAAGGCAGAGCATTTAACTGAATTTCACTGATGAAAGTTTCTGAATTTCCCATTTCTTCTACATTTTTCACACAATTTCAAGCATACAAATCCCTCCCAAATTCATTCCTTTCCATACAATTTCATAAAAACACCGAGTGCGATCACTATACCCACAAATGCCCAAATGTAATTGGAAAACCAATTGCAAATGGGTTTTTGTGCTCGCTGTTCGAGCATCCTAACCTTCTGGTTCAACCTCCTAAGATCAACAGCTACCTCTATTGATTCAATGTGTGCTCCGCCCTGCATCTCCTCTTCCAGAGTTCGCGCTGCGGCTGCGGCCGCTGCCGTCTGTGGCAGGATGGGAAGCCATTCCTCGTGCTCCTCTAGCAGTTCATTCATCAGTCTCTCGGCCAGAACATCGACCCAAAGGAAGAAATGCTTTACCTGCATGAAAGCCAAACAGATCAACCATATTGCTCAATGATCCCGACCACGAAAAGAGTCAAATTGCCCCGATTCTTACCCCCTTGTTCTTGCACACATAGAACGGTCGATTTGGGTTCTTCAGTGTCCCCGAAATCTTCCGAACAACCTCCCCCTGCACCGCGGACAGAGCAACACCGGCATCTCCATGCCCGCCGGAATCTCGATCTGCGAGATGGCGCGGGAGCTCGAAGAAGACATGGAGCTCGATTGGCGGCCGCTCGCAGCCAATCGGGATCTCAACGCCTCCGCACACGTCCCCTCTAGCTGCAGCAGATGGCCGCGCCCTCCACAGCAATCTTCCCGCCGCCGGTGATGAAGGGGATCTCGACGCCGCCCTCTCGGCCGCCCGCTCCCGGCTCCTAGTTACCAACAGGGGTCGCCGCCTACCTCTGCGCGTGTCCGCCTCCAACCCCGTCGCACGCTCGGCTGATTGCTGCTCACCGTTGCGACATCCGGTGGAGCCTTCCACCGGGATTTTATCGCACACCCGCGGCCAGCAACGGCGACTTACTGCTGGGTCCCACAAGCAACGTTTATCTACTGGGTCCCACAAGCATCGGCCAGCAACGGTCTGATTGTGTAACGCGTCTAGTCCCACCTGTAAGGGCCGAGTCAAACACGCTGACCTGACGGAGATGGCCTCCGCCTGGTCCCACCTGTAAGGGCCGAGTCAAACACACTGACCTGACGGAGATGGCGCAAATTGACGGAACGAGTCCTTGCGCACATACTAGGGGCAAAACTGAGGACGATTCCAAGCTAGGGGCAAAACTGAGTACATGGACAGAACTGATGGCAAACGGATAATTTACCCTAATATTATAAGGAAGCTCCCCATAATTTTAGTTTGAATTTCGGAACTGTTTAACATGGTTTCAAAAATAGGAATTGATTTGCACCAATTTTGATTTCCTCAATTCATAAAACCACTTGGCAAGAATTTGATTTTGACTAGTAGTTATAAATGCACTCTTGGAACTTCCTGGACAATTTGGAAGCTCAATAATATTTTGGTTTTGCCAGCTTGAGCAATTGCAATTGGTTTGGAAATTTGGGAAGGTGTTTGTTTCCCTTTTAAATGTTTTCCAATTGTTGCTTTATTAAACTTATCAATTTAGAATGTATGCCATGATGCAAGATGATAATGCAAAAGTGAAAATTTGGTTCAAATTTTACAGTACCAAACTAGGGCTGTTACAAATCATCTCCCCTTACAGGAATCTCGTCTCGAGATTCTAGAGTAGGAAGAGGGATGAGGGAAACATGGCAACCCTTAACTTCAACGATCTTCTCGATCCCACAATGATCTTCCTTGTTGCAGAGCATAAGGTAACAAGCATGACATGCCAATGGGCGGAAAGAACAGAAGATATCTCCAGGTGATGGACAAGTTTTCTCCAAGGATTGGAGATATGAACTTTGCCCAAGACCATAAGCCATCGAAGAATAACTAGGAACAACTTGACGAAACAAAGGTCGAGCAGAAGACAGGACAACCGATCACTTGTTCACCCGAATTTATCAGGATCTCTGTCCAAGACCAAGACATCACTTGAAACCATCCTGATGTGTAGACAGTAGAGATTTGAAGCACCGTGAGGAGAAAGGACATCTTCCGGACTCCACGCTTTTGACATACCAGACGTTTCCATAAGGTTAAAAGCTCGGGCCCTAACGTGACTGATGAATTCACAAAATGTATGTGTGGTTGATTAAAACTTTGGTTTCACATAGGAGGGAAAGATATAGCACTTCTTAATACCCTTGAGGTTCTAGATATCACACTCAGGCTTCTTAATATCCTTCAATCGATCATCAAGCGAAGGTCGTACTTAAAGATAAAGAGAAGACCATAAGGTATCGAGTCAAGAGATTTTGTCGAAAGACCTTCCTGTGAAGTGCGTGAACCACAACACCGAACTTGTCGGAGTTACAAATAGTCTTAGGTCATGCTCTTGATAAACCCCGATCATCATTTCTGCTTGAGGTTCAGATTTGGTTAGGTGTACAGATACTTCAGGCTTAGCAAGTCTGAAGGGAGTTTGCGAAAGTTAACAGAAGGTAGGGTCACTAGTTTCTCAAGACCTGGGCTATAGTGTCAAGCTCCAGAGCACGATCTAGATCGCGAGTTCCATGGGTCACGACTACGAAGAGGATACTGAACCAGCATGAAATCAGAGCAATTGTATCGGTCATCACAACGACATGGAGAGAACCGAAACAACATAGTAGAACATCACCACGACAGTGCTTGGTTCTGAGTTTGATTTGACGATAGCCCAACTCAAATGAAGAATCGGTAAGGAATAGCAGATTCCATAAAGGAACACTATCTCCCTTCGGCATGTACAAAACTAGACATCCCTTTTGAGAACGAACCAATTCAGATAGAGCATTTGTCTTTCAACTCTCCAAGTTGTTGCTTAAGCTCACCCAATTAGTTCAGGGGTATCCAGCACAGTTTCTTGGAGAAGGAAGCTATTCCAAGTACCAACATATTCACGAACTCGACAACACGGTCAGGTGACAACCTGGCGATACTTCTAGAAAGACACCTAGAATATCACGAACCATGGTGTGTCATAGATGGTGACAGGAATCTTGCTTTTCAAAGCGGAACGATGTGGTCTTGAGAGAGTTCGACATGAATCTAACTCGTTGGCCGAAGGTGTGCACCTGAACAAGTGGACTTGGCAGCACAAACAACTCGGCTTGATGATCTGATTACCAATCATGCTAAGAGTGCCATCAAGGTCCTTGGATTTCAAAGCAATAACAATTGCTAAGAATGTCTGATTACCACATCAATACGCATCCCCAAAATTCTCGAGCCTGAGTAGCTCGGAGGTAGATGGATAAGGAAGGGTAAGAGCATCTGTCGGCATAGTGGAAACCAGGGTACCACGGGCCGGCCTGCCAGGGCCCACAACATTCTTCAGAAGATTTCGCTAAGGACCAGGCTCTCCAAGCCCGGCGAGCCTCGCGAGGGACCTTCTCCTCCTCGCCAAGGGTTTTTCCCTCGGCGAGGGACCTCTCCTCGAGAGGGCATCTCGGATGCCACCTGCAAATTCTGCTAAGGACCAAGCCGAAGGGCTCGGCGAGGCCTTCGGCCTCGTGAGGTTTCCTTCCTCTCGAAGCCAGCTCTGCCTCCGCGGCAGAGCGCACATGGGCTCTGCGCCCTCCGCAGAGTGACGACCGCGCCGGCGCGCGGTGACAGCAGTGCCACAGTTGCCGTTCTTATGTATAAAGGAGTCAACAAAGCTGCACCAAGCAAAGGAGCCCCAAGGATTGCCACTTTGGTGATAAGGGAACCGTCTGTAGCTACCCTCCAAAGGCGACGTCACCGTGGGACACATCCCGCCTCAGCAGCGCCAGCCCACCGCCCTGGCTGGACGGTGGCTTTTCCATCTTTGGTGACGCCGCTCCCTGCCGTGGACCACGTCCATGGACTTTACCTTTATGGTGGAGTCTACCTTTATTGTGCACCGCACCTCCTCCTTCGTCGCCGTGTGGTAGCCCTTCCCGCCAAGGCATTTGGGGGGAAGAGGCCCGAGACACCTATAAAAGGAGGGGGAGCACGCTCGGACAAAGGGTTCGACTCTTAGTAGTTCACAATCCTGGAGCTTAGACCAAACCCTAGATCTGAGTTCTGCAGTAGCCATTGTAGCCACCTCGAGCTCGCCAAGCTCGCTCTGTACTGAAACCTCTCCAAGCAAGTGCAATACAATCCGAAGCAGGACGTAGGGGTTTTACCTCACCTAGAGGGCCCTGAACCTGGGTAATACCGCTGGTCCTTTCTGAAGTGCCTCCCCGCGACGATCCAGGCGAGCACCGTCGCCGTGGCACGTTGAGGGTTGTTTGATTCCGTGTTCAGCCCCTTACTCGATCCTTCGTGAGACACACCCAGTTCCTGGGACAATTCTCCGACATCTGGCGCGCCAGGTAGGGGGTTGAGGCGTGTCTTCAACCTCGACACAGCCATGGCCGGCATCTCTCGCGCCGAACGTCTCGCTCGCCGGACGGCCAGCGCCGCCACCGCTTCCGCTGGCAACCTGCGCAGCCGCCCGCGCGAAAGTGTTGCTCCGGAGCGCCACGTCGACCCCGAGCCCCGTGTCGAGCACCCGGAGGACGACGACATCGACCACGCCGAGGCCGACCTCGGCGAAGAGGAGGCTTCCTCCCTGCACCCGTCGCGGGACCGTGCTGCTTCCTCGCTGGGCCGCCCTGCGCCCAGCCCGGCAACTGCGCTTCTTATGGCGCAGGAGCTGCTACAGTACCGTCCCACGCCGGAGGCCCAGGAGGCCTGGCTCAACCGCCTCTCCGAACTAGTCGGCGCCGCTCGCGTCGCCGCTCCTCCACCGTCTCGCTCGCTGGTCCTCTTTGCACACGCAGGGGACGTGGCGCACGGCGCGCCGCATGCTCCTCCTCGTCACCCCGCGCCCGCTCCAGCTCCACCGGCTCCACCGCAACCTGCTCCAGCCGGGGCTCCTCCTCGCGACAACCGCGCTGCGTCGCACGCGTCGTCGCCGCACGACTGCCAAATCGTGCAGCGGGCCCCAGAGGACGCACGCGTGAGCATCGAGCGCCACCAGGATCGCCACAACCGCGCCGTCCATGACGTCGCCACCGCGGGGCGCCACCTCCGCGCCACCCTCGCCAACGGCTCAGTCACCTACGGCACGACGGCCGCGTTCACTCGCAGCCTCCGTCGCGTCGTCTGGCCGGTCAAGTTCAGGCCGGATCTTCCTCCGCGCTACGACGGCAAGAACAACCCCCTGGAGTTCCTGCAGCTCTACACCTTGGCCATCCAGGCCGCCGGGGGCGACGACAAGGTCATGGCGAACTGGTTCCCCATGGCCCTCAAGGACTCCGCATCCTTGTGGCTCACCAACCTCCCCGCCGAGTCCATCAACACCTGGGAGGACCTCTGTCGGTGCTTCGTCGCCAACTTCAAGGGCACGTACGAGCGCGGCCTCACGTACAACGATCTCCGCGCCGTGCGCCAGAAGCCTGGCGAGACCCTCCGCAAGTACATCCAGCGCTTCAGCCAGGTGCGCAACAAGATCCCCAACGCCACCGACGCGCAGGTCATTTCGGCCTTCCAGGCTGGGGTCACGGATGTGCGGATTCTCGAGAAGCTTGGCATCCACGACAACATCACCACCGTCGTCAAGCTCTTCGACTTGGCGGACAAGTGCGCCAAGGCTGAGGAGGGCCGCTTGTTCGTCAAGAACGAGCCAGGGGACCCCGCCGAGGAGTCCAAGAAGAAGAAGAAATCCACCGAGAAACGCAAGACCACTGCGGTCGTCGCGGCTGAGCCTGACGCCAAGCAGCCTCGCGCTGCCACTCCAGCCGCGGGACCCAAGAAGAAAGATAATCGTCCCTTCTGCATCTATCACAACAAGCATTCCCACGCCACCGAGGACTGCTACGACCTCAAGAGGCTTCGCGAGGCTCGCGAGGCAAACGATCGGCAGCAAGGCCGCGGAGGCCGCGGCGGCGGCCGCGACGGCCGCAGGGGGCGACGCTGGAACAACAACTACGACGACAACTACCAGCAGAACCCTCAGGCCAACGCCGCCCAGCCCATGAACGACAACCTCCCTGCCGAGACTCCTGAGGGCTACCAGGTGCCTCGCGGGGCCGCTTGCATCCTCGGCGGGGCTCAGGCCCCCAGCTCCAACCGCCACTTCAAGCAACTCGCTCGCAAGGTCGCGGCAGCCCTTCCCGGGGTTGAGGCCTCCAGGCCCCTCAAGTGGTCCCAGTGCCCCATCACTTTCGACTCCAGCGACCACCCCAAGTCCACCTCAACTGTTGGCACCATCCCGCTGGTCTGCACTCCCACCATCAACAACATTGCCGTCTCTGATTTGAGAATTCAAAATTGGTTAAATTCTAATTCTATTTTAGAAACCAAGTTCAGCTTTCCAAAAATTCAACATAAAATCATGGGGAGCTTCATTACTATATTGGGAGCCTCCATGATTAATTTCATTAGTTTTGGAAATGTTTAAGTGCTCCAAATAAATGCATTTTTGCAATTATCAAAAATGACCATATTAACACCTATGAACAAATGTGGGTCAAAACATTTTATCTTGGGGCACCAATTTTTGTGGGGGTTATAAAGGTCAAGGGGAGGCCACTTGAATTTTTGCAGAATTTATAAAATTGTTTAAGTGCCCTATTTAAATCCCTAAAAGTGCTTCTGGTTTTTAATTGAAAAAGAAAAAGCCAAAAGATGAAAAATCTGACGAGTGGGGCCCTCCTGACAGCCTCCCCTCTCCCTCTCCTTCCTCACTGTGCAGCGATGGCACTGGCGCCATGCCCCGGCGCCCATGCCGCCGTGCCCCACTCCGAGGCCCCCTTCTCGGTGGTCAAGGACGCGAACGAGGTTGCCCACCTGCCCCCATTCCATCCGTTCCCCCCCTTCACCTGCTCCGTTTCCTCTCCCCTCCTCTGCTCGCCTCGTCGCCGAGCTCGAGCTCGTGCCCGTCGCCGCAGCGCCGCCGTTACGAGCTACCCCCGGTCGAATCGAAGTGCACGTCTCCTCCGCCGCGGCGTCCTCTACCTCCTCCACCGAAGTACGTTAGCTGGGAGGCCCGGAATCGAGCGAATCGAGCTCGACTTCCCGGGGTCCCTCCGCCGCTCGTCACGCTCGGCCTCGGCAAAATCCGGCCGCCGTGGTCGACCCCGACCGCTCCGAGCCCCCCCCCCCACGCGTCACGGGTAAGCCCCGCCTCCGTTCTGGCCTTCTCCCGCTTCCCCCTTTGCATCGCCGCCGCGCGTGCTCGTCCTCGCCGTGCCGTGCCACGGTCACCGCCGCGCGCCGCCCCGGTGCGCCCGGCCTGGTGCCCGGCCTGGGCCGGCCAGGAGGCCGACAGCCTCAGGCAGGTGCCCGGCCTGGGCTCCGGTTTGGGCCGGCCGGGAGGCCGGCTGTCTCCGACAGGCGCCCAGCCTGGGCCGGCCAGGAGGCCGGCCGTCTCAGACACCAGCCGGGCTGGGCCGATCTGGAGGCCGGCCCAACAGTAAAAACAGTTTTTAAAATAAAATTAAATAAAATGATACTTATTTAAATATTGTTTCACATTTAGCAAATGATATACCAAATTGTTCAGAAAAACAAAGACTGCATGTTGGTATCATTGTAATGATCTTTTGAAACTATTATTTTGCTGTTGATAAAAATTTACTAAAATGGCAAAAATAATAACAATATTGGGAAAAATCATAACTTGATGAATAATTACCCAAAATTTGTGATTAAAATATCAAAGTGCTCAGCTCTTCAAATGCAATCTAACTGTGCTAATATCACCTCATGACAACAAACTTTCCTTCGATGTTATTCTTTAAATGGTTAAAAGAATGGAATTCAAATAATCATTTAATTCACCAATTATTCATCGATACTTGGAAAATTACAAATAAGGCACAAGAACGATCAGAAGAACAATACCTTTCTAATCATGTCATGTTCATGCATATTTAAACCACTTGAGTAATTTAATAAATTTATGAACAATGTGGTCACTAGGTTAAATATGGGGTTGCTTCCAAATAATTGCACTAATTATTTGGCACTCCATTTAATATTGTTAGCTAAATAATATGTTGATGTCGTTGCATGAAATTGACATACCATCATGTTTGTGCATTGCACTTGACTTCGTGTGATTTATTTTGTTCTTCTATTCTTGCTTGGGTATCGATAGATTCCGGAATCGAGAGTTCCCTCGCCTATTCCGACGAGCAGTACTACACGCCCCGGCAGCAAGGCAAGAGATAACCTAACCTTCTTGGCATCTAGCATCCTATTGCTTTATAAACTTATTTTATCCACCATAATATTGCATGCGATTCCAATGACAATTTTGATCAAGATGTAGAGTATCCTATGAATGCATGTTTTCCCCCAAACCAATACATGTATCCCCTCCTATGAACCCTAGGTCTTATGTGTTGGCCGGAGATAAATTATGTTATTGTTGTAGTTAAATGCTTAGCTATGCTTAGCCATGCTTAGTATGATGCTTAGCTGTCCATTATTTATTTCCATGATTTATGAAATCGATGGAATGTTTGGACAAGGTGGAGGATGCTAGTGTACTTAATTAAATTGTTTAAAAGCCTGGATGAGTTGCCATCCGGGGATGGTGTTTTGACTCATTCTTGCCGCCTAGGCTGAGAGTGCTTTTAGCTAGAACCAAGAACCGAGCGTGCTTCCAAAGGTGGGGACATATGGAATCCCCTGTGACCGAATAAGTTGTGAGGGGCTTGTCAAGGGTCCTCTAGTTTGCTATTTCCATTTGTGTGTGAGTGTGTGGGTGGAAAAAGAAATGATGAGGACGGTGGTGTTTAGGATGTGGCTGCGGGGCAGGGCGCTGGAGGCGCCTGAACCTGTCCTTCCGCACACTGATGGTCCTTGAGTAAGCCTCATGCAATATAAAGGTCTAACCACGCCCACTCGCCGGCCTTCCCCGGAAGAGGGCCAATCAGGTGAGCCAAACGGTACCGATGGATAAATTAGTACACCCCTGCAGGGTAAACCTTTTCGAAAAGCCATGTCCACAGTTATGGACAAATCTTGGGAAAGGCGGATTAGCTCATAGAAAAGTATAACCTAATGAATTAAAATTTGGCAGCTAAAGGTTGCAACTCAACGTGTGTTTAAAAGGTTCATTTTCTCGAGGGTGATTCGAGGGAGTGCCTTGGTGGAGATGAGTGATGAGAAATGGTTACTAATGGTTCTTTGTGAACCGAAGAAAAGTTTATTCTCTTTGCGGCACCTCCAAACCGTCTAGGGTACACAATGCACCCAAGAGGCACAAAGCTCTTGGGAACACAATGCACCCAAGAGTAACAAGCTTCTCAATGTCGATCTTCACATATCACCGTAGGGAGAGCAACCCGATGCAACAAATCCAATAGGCAAGAACACACAAAGTGTTCAAGTCCTTCACTCTCAAATTCTAACCAAGCAACAAATTCTTTGGGGGGAATAAGAGAGGAAGAACAAAGGGGATGAACACAAAGCAACCCCAAATCTAGATCCCCTAGGTTCCCCTCACTTAGAGGAGAATTTGATTGGTGGAATGGTAGATCTAGATCTCCTCTCTTGAATCCCTAAGTTTGGGCAAGAATCATTGGAGGGATTGAGAGGAATCAAGCTCACAAGGTTGCAACAATGGAGGAGAGAGGAAATGAGCTGAGGAAAGCGAGCAACCAGGTTTTGGGGAAGAAGGAGGCTTTTTATAGCCTCCCCCAAAAACTAGCCATTACAGCCTTTTCAGGCCGGAGACTCCAGTATAAGTGGGCCGGAGACTCCGGCCTGGGCCGGACATTCCGGCCAGGCTCCGGGTACTCCGGGTCATCGAGGAAGGCCGGATATTCCAGTCCAGAGGGGCGGAGACTCCGGCCAGACCGGAGACTCCGGACCTTCTCCGGGGGTGTTCCGGACCCCTATCCAGTACCGCACCACAAAGGCACAAACGCGCTGAGAAAACCTGGGGCCGGAGACTCCGGTGGGCCGGCGATTCCAATCCATCTCCGGGGTACCTCCGGACCCCAGTCCAGAAGCGCACCACACAAATCCATTCGGCAGCGAAAAAACAGGAAACCGGAGATTCCGGTCCAGAGGGCCGGAGACTCCGGCCAGGCCGGAGATTCCGGACACACTCCGGGCCAGATCCAAATAGCAAATCCAAAGCCCCATAACTTTTGCATATGAACTCCGTTTTCGATAATCTTGGACTCGATGGAAACGTCACAACGAGCACAACAAGATTATGCAGAGAAACATCATAGTCCAACAAAATATTGTAAAACCAAATGGGGAAAGTTTAAAAGCTCTTTTTCGCAAACCGAAAAACCATTTCTTTTGCAATTGAAGTCCGAATGAAGTAAAACCAATTTTGTTGTAAAGAGGACGACAAAAGCAACCTTTGAAAATGGCAAACTAGCAAAGGAGATTTTGCAAAGGGGTTGAAAGGTGAAACCTTCCAAAAGGATGAACCGGCAAAATCTCCAATACCGAAGATGCAAAATGAAGACGCATATGCAAACCGTTTTTGGTGATCTTAGCCTTGTCATAACACGCACGACAAGCACCAAGACCACACCACGATAAGAGTCAAATAAGAACCAATGAAGATGATTTCAAGGATGCAAGGATGCAAAGGGTTGAGCTCTCCACGAACGATACGAACAAGTTACTCGGTCGAGAGCCCCTCTTGATAGTACGGTTATCTATCCTATAACCCGGTCTCTCACTAAACATCATGAGACCAGTAAATAGAAACCCTATCAAGATCATACATTTGCCTTGTGCTTTTAATCCACTTGAGGTCAATGAAGACGATCTTCATCTCCTCAAGATGCACCACCTTTCTTCGATTGCACTTCGGTGAAGATTCACATGTTGCTCCCCCAATCACCAAGATGGGAGAAGCACCTCTTCGGCATATCTTCACTTGGACTTGAGTGTTGATCAACACGCACTTAGCCTTGATCAACACATACTCTTCTTCTTTTTCTTCCCTTAGCCTTGATTCCAACATATGGAGATCAACCAACGCAAATGGACACACCTACAAATATAGCTTAATGCAAACATTAGTCCATAGAGATTATCATTAATTATCAAAACCATGCATGGGGGCAACCATGCACTTTCAATATCCCCCATTTTGGTAATTGATGACAATCCCGTTTAAGAGGGTTTATATAAAGAATAAGGCAACCTTGCACGACAAACAAGCAAGGATGCAAAGCGCATTAAAGGCAAATGCAACAAAAGCATAAAACCCAAATTCCCTTAAACCCTCTAAACTTCTCCCCCATTGGCATCGATTTCCGAAATGGGAAGAAAAATTTAGAGAGCCAATATAATAAGAGTTCCTCCATAGGTGTGCGTTTCTCAAGATATGAGTGAAATCAAATGCACTTATTCATTGACGAATAATTAGAGGAAATCAAACTATATTGAGGATCCAAAGATTGCAAAAAAAGATGAAATCATTTTAAACATCTCCACAAAGGAGAAAAGCAATCGAAAAGAATCCAAAGCGAGAGTTCTAAATAAAACGGAGAAGCTCCCCAATGTTCATGCACAAATGAGGAGTGCACAAGTATGGTATCCTCGCTCCCCCAAAATCATCTAGAACACTGAACACTCAACAAGTGCAATAGTGCATAATGCAATAGCAAATCATAGCACTTGCACCAAAGATGTGGTTGAACCATAAGGAGATATCAATTTTCAAAAATTCATCATAAGATAGGCCCAACCGAGATAAAAAGATCTTTTAGAGAAATATGTTCACAAGCGTAGGGATACCAATTGGAAACTAAAACCAATTGAAAATGCCAAAAGCTAGTGAGATCATTTAGCCAATAAAATTCAACATGCTTACCATGGTAGGCATGAAGTGAAAGATCTTCAACAAATACATGAGTGTGTAAAGATACCAATAAACATGAGACAAGCACTCATGAGACCAATTTGGAGCCACCAAAGAATTATAGATGAAAACGAGGTGGCTTGAAAGAAATAGGATACCAACTAAACGTTGACCTCTCTCATATGTATAGGTTTCTAAGTAGACAAATCATTGACGATATACATCCACAAAGAAACTTGCACATATGAAATTGTAGCGCCCCGACCCCAGAACTATACAGTGAAGCTTTGTGCAACCGGTCATGCTACACAATCGAAGGTTACTGGGTTTACCAATCCCAGGCCAAAACCTTTGGCAGGTGTGCTCGGAATGGATCACCGGCACACAACACTTCGATCATGCCATAAGCTCAGACATAGCTATCACGTATAGTAGAGAGATCAAGACTTGTGGAACAACTGGCACATTGCAGACTCTACGACACAAAAACTCATATAGCAACTCATATATGAGAAAGATACAAATATTACACACAAAAGGTCACAGACCCAACAATTCATCAAGCGGAAGCGAGGTAGTGTTGTCTAACAACAAGATGCAAATTATGGCCTAAGAGGCCTACAGATAATTAATCCCAGCCAGCTTGTTCCACGGTCCCAAGCTGCCACCTGGGAACCCCGGACTACTAGTCGACGTCCACGAAGAACCCACCTAGCTGCTCGGTGTCGTCCTCCTCTGAAACAAATTCATAAAGGTAGCACAGAGAGACTGAGTACGACATACTCGCAAGTTTAGTAGGGCGATATAGGCCCAATGCTGACGGAGGCTCTAAAGCTGTATAGTAGCTATTTTGCACAAATGGCATCGTCTACTCAGAATGTTTTTCGAAAGGGGATAAGAGAGTAAACTTTTCATCTTTGATTCTCGTCGAACCAACTTGTAGCCATAACCCACTCATCTCCTCCAAAGGCACCCCCTTGAATCACCCTCGAGGAAATGAACCTTTATCACACGTTGATTATGCAACCTTTAGCTGCCATATCAATTAAGTTAAGGTTCTCTATGATCTTATCGTCTATTCCCAAGTCGTCCATAACCTCGGACACGGCTTTTCGAAAAGATTTAACCCTACAGGGGTGTACTAAATTACCCATTGGTACCGTCCGGCTCACCTGATTGGCCCTCTTCCGGGGAAGGCCGACGAGCGGGCGCGGTTAAACCTTTACCTCGCGCGAGACTATCCAAGAGTCATCTGTGGCGACAAGGCAAGTTTACCCAGCCTATTTTAGCCCCTGCCCCCATCACCACGTCCTAAACACAAATCCTCCGCAACATTTTTTTTCACTCACACGCAAATGGAAAACCGAACTAGCGGACCCTTGGATACGCCCGCACAAGTTATTCAGTTAGTAAGGCGCCCATACACCCACCAATGGCAGCACGCTCGTCTTGGTTCAAGATGTAAAGAACTCGCACCTAGGGGCAAGAGTGAGGCAAAACACCATCCCCGATGGCAACTCACCCAAGCCTTTTTAGCATTTTATTTAAGCACCACCAGTATCCACCATGTCCGAAGCATTCCATCAACATCAACAATTATGGAATTAAACAACGGACAGTACTAGCATTTGACTAAGCATATAAATACAACAATTATATTCTCGTCTCCGGCCAACACATCAAACCTAGGGTTCATAGGTAGGGATACATGCATTGGTTCGGGGAGAAACATGCATTCATAGGATACTCTACATTTCGATCAAAAGTGACATTTGGACCGCATGCAATATTATGGTGGATAAAATAAGTTTAGAAAACAATAGGATGCTAGATGCCAAGAAGGTTAGGTTATCTCTTGCCTTGCTGCCGGGGCGTGTAGTACTGCTCGTCGGGGTAGGTAGAGAGACCCTCGACTCCGGAATCTATCGATACCCAAAAAATAATACAAAAGAACAAATAAATCACACGAACACAAGGTGCAATGCTCAATCACATGATGACATGTCAAATTGATGCAAGATACCATCATATAAGTTAAATAGCAAAATTAAATGGGGAGCCAAATAATTAGTGCAATTATTTGGAAACAACCCCATATTTAACTTAATGACTACATTATGTATAAATTATTACATTAATTAGAGAAGTGGCTCAAATATGCATGATCATGACATGATTAGGTAGGTTTTGTTCTTCCGATCGTTTTGGTACCTCATTTGTAATTTTTCGAGTAACGAAGAATAAATAGCGAATTAAATAATTAATTGAACTTAATTCTTTTAACCAATTTATGAATAACATCAAATAAATATTTGGGATCATGAGTTGATATTACCATGATTTGATAGCATTTGAAGCACTGATCATTTCGATATTTTATTCATAATTTTTGGTTAAATATTTATCGAATTAGGAATTTTCCCAAATTAGGTATTATTTAAGACATTTAGGAAATTCTTAAATAAAGGAGAAATTATTTTACTCAAGAGTGCATGGTAATGTCACCAATAGGTAGGTATTGTTTTTCTGAACAATTTGACAAGTGAATTGCCAAATTTGAACCAATAATTACAAGGCTATCAAATCTTTTATTTCAATTTAACTAACTTAGGGGCCCGGATATTCCGTCTCCCGGATATTCCGGTGCCCTGTTGAAATCTCCGGTTCCAAATATCCGGGGAATTCCAGTAGCTCTAATTTCTGGTCCTTAGCAGAATTTCGACTCCGACCGGATATTCCGGTGTCTAGAAAATATCCGGTAGCAAATATCCGGTGAATACCAGTACCGCCGAGTTTTGGTCCTTAGCCGAATTTGCCACGGACCGGATATTCCGGTGCTTAGAAAATATCCGGTCCGGTGCCAGGCCGGGCACACGGTGGTGACCGTCGGCGACGGCGAGCGCGAGGAGAGGGGAAAGGGGAAGCGGGAGGTTGTCCAAACGGACGAGGAACTCACCCTGGTTACGTGGGGGTCCTCGGCGACGGCGGGGGTGGCCGGAGGCGACCGAATCGAGCTCGGGAGCGAGAGAGGAGGGGAACGGGGAGCAGGGGAGAGAGAGGGAGCAGTTAGGCGTCCAGGGCGTCAAGTCCTCCGTGGCCACCAGGGAGCAGGTCGAGCGTGGGGCAGGGCGGCATGGGCATGGCGACGGCATGGCGCCAGTGCCATGGCCTCGGCACAGTGAGGGAGAGAAGAAGAGAGATTCACAAAAACCCCCTGGCTCTATTTTCTGTAATTGCAATATGGTCCAGCAGCAATTTGTTGAATTTAATTGAGGCCCTAAAGCATTTTATAAAATTCAGAAAAAAATCATGTGACCTCCCATTGACCTGTAGAAGCTCCACAAAAAGTTTGGCTTCAAAATAAAAAGTTTTGCACCATATTTGTCCATAGGGTTTTATTTAGGGCATTTTTAACAAACTCCAAATTGGATTTAATTGGAGCACTTAAACAATTCCAAAAATAGTGAAAATATTCATGGAGGCTCCCAATATATTTATGAAGCTCCCCATGATTTTAGCTTGAATTTTTGGAATGTTTAACTTGGTTTCAAAAATGGAATTTGAATTAACCAGATTTTGAATTCTCAAGTTTATTTCTTATTTGGCAAAACTTGGATTTTTGAGAATTGGTTCCATCATGTCAATTGGAACTTCCTAACAATTTGGAAGTCCAAGAACAAATTGGTTGACAAGTTAAGCATTTGGATTTGGTGTGAAATCTTGAGAAGGTTTGCTTCCACATTGTAATTGGTTTCAAAGTGAAATTGTTGGACATAGCAATTTCATATGGATGCCATGATGCAAACATGATAAGGAAAAAGTGGAAAAATTATTCGTATTTTTCATTACAAAGCTGGGGCTGTTACAGAAATGGTTCGGGAAAAAGAGAACAAGGTATCCAAAAAGAAGTCATAAATATACAAACGAGATTGTTGCTTAAAAGCATAGCACATAGCTCAAATTTATCTCATCGTATATGAATGAACTTCAAATATATCAAATGCATCACACATATCACTAAGGGAACAAGAGATAGTGGAGATGCTTTGAGTTAGGCAACAAGTATCACAAACAAATAATATCAATTGAAGAAAAGGTTTTTGCAAATTCATCACAAATATCACAAAGATATACCAAGTGAAGAAAATAAGCCAAAACCACAACAATTGCATATAAGAGATTTCATGCCAAGAGGCAACCTACACAAGGTTGAAATTTGAAAACTAGAGAGGTATGCATGAGATGGATACTTGTTACCGCGATGCATTGACGATGAGAGTTGGTTTGTCATCAAAGCTTGACTCCGACAATCACACGGTGAGAACACCTTCCTTATGAATGAGGCAAGCATCCAATGCATCTCCATTGTACCTAAAACACAATTAGAGTACAAAATGGTTCCCAAACTCATTGGGTCCCATAGTAGTTAGATAAACTACAATATATAGGAAACATTCCACATAAATATGTGCATATAGATATGAAATTGAATTTCATGCACATCTTAGCCGATTTAGGATTCGGTGGAGTATCCCCTATATATTGGATCAAGAAAGGCTAGCGTGCCATATAAAATATATATTAGTAAATATGCATACATAGACTTACAAGAACCAGACAAGATACAATTTGGACAAAAACACCAAGTCAACCAAGAAGAGAGCACACCAAAGTGTGGCATAAAAAGGTTGTCCAAATTATATCAAAATCCAAATCAACACATGATTGAGGAAAAAATCAAACCAACAAATGATTGATTCCAAAACACATCAACACATGAAGTGTGATATCAAAAGGAATCAAATCAACACAACAAAAGATCGATAAGACACCAATTGAAAATAAGATACCAATTAAAACAAAAATATCAACTAGGAGAAAAGATACCAAGAAGAGGGTGATACTTGACCGAAATCAAGTAAAGTAAAATAAGGCAAAAGGTATCAAGACTCCCACAATAAATATTAATTGGAACAAATATCTATGGAGGAGATATTAAATTCCAATTAATACCAATTGAAGGTACCAAAACAAGATAAAGAATCAAATGCCAATTGAAAGGATCAAAAATTGATAGATAGGTTAGTGTTCTAAATAAAAAGGAATGCTCCCCCAATATTCATGCATTATCTTTGATATTTGCATTTGAATACAAAATGCATGCACAAGGGATCATTACTCTCCATATTTTATTTATAACACTAAACACTACCAATTGAAAAATAGTATCCATTCAAAAGGCAAGGAAGGCAATAGATAAAACAACTCAACGCAAGAGCCAATGTGAAGATGGTCTACAAAATCCACCACAATTACTAGAAACACTTCTCATGGACAAGGAGTATATGGAGACATTTCTCGGTGGTATACAGAAATGATGTTCAAGACCAACTTCACAACAAATAAGATATGGAAAAAGAGAAGAATTAAAACACCAAATTTTGAAAAATGTTTGTTGGTAGTTTCAATTATTCGAACCAACCGGCAACGCCATGGTTAAAATAAAATGAAACAAATGGTTTCTCACATAATATATGGAAATGGATATTAGAGAAAAACCACACCAAGCAAACTCACACAAACAAGAACCAAAGGGTAACCACAAAGGAAGATTGGAACTTGTTTGAGCACACATGCCACATAGGAAGGATAATTTATAATATCAACACTAAGTGACAAACCTCAAATGTTCACATTTTGTGGGATTGTAATATGCACATAGCTTATTACTCCCCCATAATGTGATAATTCATTTATTTTTAAGCATGAGGCAAATAAAACCGACTAGAGAAATTAATGGAATTTTAGAATTTGAATTTCTCATGAATATGACATACCACATAGTAACTAGATAATATTGAAATATCAATACTAGGTGGTGTGCTTCATGTAAACACATTTTTAGGTTTGTGAATTGCACAAAGCATATCACTCCCCCAAAATGGGATAGTCCATTAATATCTCAAAGAGCCAAATGAAATCAACACAAGATCCAATAAAGCTCAACACAAAGTTACACATACATGATACACAACTTAACATACACAACCTTGAATAACAAGACAAGTAGGAAAGTAGCATATCATATACAAGCACATGCTAGGAACAAAACTAACACATGCAAGGGAGCAAGCAACTTTCAATGTATATATGAATTAAGTACAAGTTACCGCAAGGAGGAAGCATTGGATATGAGATAGATATGTGATAATCCAATTGACTTGGCTTGAGAAATAAAACCATGAAGATCCCTTAATTCTTCAAAAATAGCCAAGTCACCAATGTCCTCCACAAACACCTATTGATCAAGTTGAAGCTTGTTGGTCCCCAACCAAGTTGGGTCCTAAGAGGTTAGCCACAATAGGCTTGGGAACCCAAATGGTGCTTTTCATGCCACCACTTTGAGTTCCCACATACTTGGCAAACACATTGCCAACTCTATCCTTCCTAAGAGAATATGCATCATCAATTATGATAGGAGAGGAAGAGGTACCGTTAGTGCATGAAGAAGAAAAATGACCTTTGCCACGGCAAAGGTAGCAACACCAACTCTTCTTCTTCTTAATAGGCTCCTCAACTTGAGGAGCATTGGCTTGAGTCTTCTTAGGAGGTGGCCGTTGTTCAACTCGTGGTTGAGCATGAGATTGAACAAGAGGCCGCTTCCCTAGTTGCTTCTCACTAAGAGGCTTCTTCTTCATTGGGCAATCCCGAACATGGTGCCCTTCTAGCTTGCAATTGAAGCAAATGATGTTGGCCGGATTCTTGATTTGAACTTGGCCCTTCTTCTTCTTCTTCTCAACCTTGGACTTGTTCTTGTTGTTGGAGTTGAATCCAAGTCCACTCTTGTCATTGGGGGATTGTTGCACACTCAACATGTTGTCAAGTGCACGCTTCCCTTCATGAAGCTTTTCCAAGCCTTTCTTCACAGAAGTGGCTTGGGCCTTGAGCTCTCCTCTTTTCTCTACATGGTTAGTGACAACACAAGAACTAGAGGAGGTAGATGCATCATTGTTAGAGCAACAAGGCAAAGAAAGTAATTCATCACATGATGTACCAACATTTTTAGTGGATGAACTACTAGGACTAGCACATGGCAATATAGCATTTTTGGTTAAGGTTGTGCTATCATCCACATGAGGCTCACAAGATGTTACCTTGGTGGTGAGGGCCTCATGAGCTAACTTTAGACTAGCATAGGACGCTAGAAGATCATCATTAGAGCTAGATAGCTTTTCATGACTTTCTTCCAACTCCCTATACTTGCTAGTTAGCAACTCAAGTTGAGCCCTTAGCTCAACATTCTCCTTCAAAGTAGATGCTTCACAAGAAATAGAGTTAGTAGCACAAGCATCATTTACATTAGGAATAGAGGAAGACAACTTGGCAAGATCATCATTTAATCTAGCATTTTCATTTTTCGTGACCTTATATTTAGCACGAGCATGGTCACGTTCTTTAATGATTTTGGCAATTATTTCATTATGAGACTCCTCGATAGATTCTAATTTCTCCTCTAGAGAAGCACGAGTCTCATGCTCTTCCTCAAGAGCATCTTCTAACGATGCCTTTTCCATAGCATCATCTCTTTCGATCTTACCTTTTTCTTCAAGAATTGCTTCCAAGGCCTCAATAGTCTCCCCGCGCTCAATTAGCGCCTCCATGATTTCAAAGAGAATAGCTTGAGCATTTTTATTGTTAGGGAGGGCTTTAAGAATCATTAGACCTTTATTTTGAAGAAGAGCATTAACCTTTTCCACATCATCTTCTTCATCATTATTATCATTATTATTATTATCATCACTAGAAGAAGATTTAGCCATAAGGCAATGAGTGATGGATGAAGAAGAACAATTAATTTTTGAACTACTCAAGTTCACATCTTGTTGCATAGCTAATTGGGTTTCCTCTACATTATTATTCATGCAAGAGTTAGAGGAAACACAAGCATTTTTATCACGGCAACAAGATAAAACAAGCATATCATCATTAGATTTATCTAAGCAATTTTTGGATGATATACAAGGACTATCAACACTAGCATGTATGACATTTATAGTGCTAGAAGAGTTTAAGTCCAAAGATGAGGCATTACAACAAGATAGCGATAAAAGATCATCATAAAAGAGCTCACTATCAATATTGCAAAGCTTATCACTACTCACCATTACATTGCTTTGTGGCTTACCACATTTTGGTGAAGTAGATGAAGACGAGAACTCGTCACGGTCGGAGGTGGAGGGAGAGCAATCATCCTCAATATAGTTGGACACTCCATATTTATCTTGAAGCTTGGTCCATAATTCATGAGCGTCCCGGAGAGGCATGATTGACTCGAAAACTACAACACTCACAAATTTGCAAAACTCATTAGAAACTAGAGCATCTAGATATAAGTTTTTCTCATCCTCTAAAGTCGTACTTTCGTAATCCTTTGGAGTAGAAAAACCTATATCTAAGATAAGCTCAGTATTGGGGTCCAAGACCCGTAAGTGATTAAGTATATGAGTTTTCCAAACATTAAAATTTGTGCCATTAAATCTAAACAAGGAATTGTGCACTAAATCCCTAGATGAAATCTTTACTCTCTAGGCGGTAAAGCCAAACAAGAGAGACGAGGCTCTGATACCAATTGAAAGAACATGCTATGCCCGAGATGTCGCCTAGAGGGGGGGGTGAATAGGCGATTAACACTTTTTCTATTTAGGGGCTTGATAATTGCGGAATAAAACTATATGTTTAAATTAACGAGCCAACAACCTAAATTACTAGGGTTACCTATGTGCACCAACAACTTATGCTAAGCAAGGCAAGCAACAAGGTGATAGCAAGATATGAACTTCAAGCACGAAGGCTATCACAAAGTAAAGTGCATAAGTAAAATCTCGGGTATAGAGATAACCGAGGCACGCGGAGACGAGGATGTATTCCTAAGTTCCTCCTTGCTAAGGGAGTACGTCTCGTTGGAGGGGTGTGAGCTCGCCATAAGAGGCCTACTCAAGATGCCACAAAGGCCTCACCCTATTCTCCGATTAACCTCACCCAAGGGATTGGTTCACCTTCCACTATCGGAATCCTTTGAGGCGGATTCCGGAGCCCTTTTACAACTTCCTTGGGGCACACACCCACAACTCAATTGGGGGCTCCCAAATTTTTGCTGAAGCTTCACAACTCGAAGACTTGGCGGCACCTCCAAACCGTCTAGGGTACACAATGCACCCAAGAGGCACAAAGCTCTTGGGAACACAATGCACCCAAGAGTAACAAGCTTCTCAACGTCGATCTTCACGTATCACCGTAGGGAGAGCAACCCAATGCAACAAATGCAATAGGCAAGAACACACAAAGTGGTCAAGTCCTTCACTCTCAAATTCCAACCAAGCAACAAATGCTTTGGGGGGAATAAGAGAGGAAGAACAAAGGGGATGAACACAAAGCAACCCCAAAATCTAGATCCCCTAGGTTCCCTCACTTAGAGGAGAATTTGATTGGTGGAATGGTAGATCTAGATCTCCTCTCTTGAATCCCTAAGTTTGGGCAAGAATCATTGGAGGGATTGAGAGGAATCAAGCTCACAAGGTTGCAACAATGGAGGAGAGAGGAAATGAGCTGAGGAAAGCGAGCAACCAGGTTTTGGGGAAGAAGGAGGCGTTTTATAGCCTCCCCCAAAAACTAGCCGTTACAGCCTTTTCAGGCCGGAGACTCCGGTATAAGTGGGCCGGAGACTCCTGCCTGGGCCGGACATTCCGGCCAGGCTCCGGGTACTCCGAGTCATCGGGGAAGGCCGGATATTCCGGTCTAGAGGGGCGGAGACTCCGGACCTTCTCCGGGGGTGTTCCGGACCCCTATCCAGTACCGCACCACAAAGACGCAAACGAGCTGAGAAAACCTGGGGCCGGAGATTCCGGGTCCCTTGGGCCGGAGACTCCAGTGGGCCGGAGATTCCGGTCCATCTCCGGGGTACCTCCGGACCCCAGTCCAGAAGCGCACCACACAAATCCATTCGGCAGCGAAAAAACAGGAAACCGGAGATTCCGGTCCAGAGGGCCGGAGACTCCGGCCAGGCCGGAGATTCCGGACACACTCCGGGCCAGATCCAAATAGCAAATCCAAAGCCCCATAACTTTTGCATATGAACTCCGTTTTCGATAATCTTGGACTCGATGGAAACGTCACAACAAGCACAACAAGATTATGCAGAGAAACATCATAGTCCAACAAAATATTGTAAACCAAATGGGGAAAGTTTAAAAGCTCTTTTTCGCAAACCGAAAAACCGTTTCTTTTGCAATTGAAGTCCGAATGAAGCAAAACCAATTTTGTTGTAAAGAGGACGACAAAAGCAACCTTTGAAAATGGCAAACTAGCAAAGGAGATTTTGCAAACGGTTGGAAAGGTGAAACCTTCCAAAAGGATGAACCGGCAAAATCTCCAATACCGAAGATGCAAAATGAAGATGCATATGCAAACCGTTTTTGGTGATCTTAGCCTTGTCATAACACGCACGACAAGCACCAAGACCACACCACGATAAGAGTCAAATAAGAACCAATGAAGATGATTTCAAGGATGCAAGGATGCAAAGGTTTGAGCTCTCCACGAATGATACGAACAAGTTACTCGGTCGAGAGCCCCTCTTGATAGTACGGTTATCTATCCTATAACCCGGTCTCTCACTAAACATCATGAGACCGGTAAAATAGAAACCCTATCAAGATCATACCTTTTCCTTGCGCTTTTAATCCACTTGAGGTCGATGAAGACGATCTTCATCTCCTCAAGATGCACCGCCTTTCTTTGATTGCACTTCGGTGAAGATTCACATGTTGCTCCCCCAATCACCAAGATGGGAGAAGCACCTCTTCGGCATATCTTCACTAGGACTTGAGTGTTGATCAACACGCACTTAGCCTTGATCAACACATACTCTTCTTCTTTTTCTTCTGTTAGCCTTGATTCCAACATATGGAGATCAAGCAACGCAAATGGACACACCTACAAATATAGCTCAATGCAAACATTAGTCCATAGAGATTGTCATTAATTACCAAAACCATGCATGGGGGCAACCATGCACCTTCAACGTCGACGAGTAGTTCGGGGTTCCCAGGTGGCAGCTTGGGACCGTGGAACAAGCTGGCTGGGATTGTTTATGTGTAGGCCTCTTAGGCCCTATATTTGGATCTTGTTGTACTAGACAACACTACTTCGCTTCCGCATGATGTACTGATGGGTCTGTGACCCCTTTTGTGTGTAATATTTGTATCTTTCTCATATATGAGTTGCTTTATGATTTTCTTTGTGTCGTAGAGTCTGTGATGTGCCAGTTGTTCCACAAGTCTTGATCTCTGTTTTATACATTGATAGCTATGCCAGTGTTTATGGCACGATCAATGTGTTGCGTGGGAGCGGTAATTCCATGCCCTTCGATTGTGTAGCATAGCCTATGGGTTCCATAGCCTCTCTGTATAATTCCGGGGTCGGGGCGCTACAAGTTGGTATCAGAGCAGGACTGCCTGTAGGAAACCCTTTCTATTGGTCGATGTCGAGTCTAGTGTTCGTGAAAAAATTATTTTTAACCTAAAAAAATGAGTTGTGAAACCTTCTTAGGATTCTTTTTACTCCTTACCCAATTAACTCTGATCTCGGTGCCATCTTACCTCTATTTGATTTAACAGTTCTTCTGATCGTCGGCAAATTCTAATCTTTAGGATCACGGGGTGGGCTTCTACCTTTAGTTTACCGGTTAGCTCTGCTCGTCTGCCAAATCTAAAGCCCGAAGAGAGGAAGTATTGCGGATCGTCAAGACGTTCCTTTGCTTTAGCCAAGATCTTGAACCGAAGGTCCCGGATTGTGCTAGGGCTCTAGTGTAATGATTCATGAGGGTTGTCACCCTTGTGAGCATTATGCTATTGTGAGTTCCGGTGCATGAAGCTGATCTTTAACCCAAGATCTTTTCCGTCGAACCCGGGTGCTAATGGTCAAACCCTACATCAGGTTGGCAAATGTGAAGTTAGTCTTCAAAACTCGAGGTTGCAGCCGTAATTGACTTGCTCAGCAACACTCTTCTCTGTCACTAGCTTTAGCTAGGCTCTCTGTCTTGGAACCATCTGAATCACGGCGGGATTGCTCTTAACGAGTCTTTCCATCAATAATTGTGATTCCTCCGGTAACACCTTCTTCCTGAAACCCTTTCGGCACTAGTTGTCGGAAGAGTGCTAACAAGGGCTTCTGCAATATCTTGGAATGGTTGTTAGCCCGTTCCTTAATCTAAATCTGTTATCCGTCCTCTATCTGTCTGCGGACAGTCAAGTTTAACGTGCATTGGGGTGTTCTGATGCATGTTATTCTTGCGGTTCGTCAAGGCATTCCACTTCGGGATGTCAGGAAAAAACAACCTCCGGTACCTTGTCCATTTCTCGGACTAGGTCAAAGGATTGTGACTCGCGGAGTAAGAGCTTGTCTAGCTTTTGTTCCGTTCCACCTTGGAGTGTCACACTCTTTTATATCAAGAGGTCGTGCTTATTCTCATGGCGTACTTGATGAAGTGATGCTTTTACCCTTCCTTATCCATCTACCTCCGAGCTACCCGGGCCCGAGTATGTTGAGGATGTATATCGTTATGGCAATCGGATATTCTTAGCAATTATTATTGTTTTGAAATCCAAAGACTTTGGTGGCACTATTAGCACGGCTGGTAATCATATCATCGAGCTGAGTTGTCAGTGTTGCCAAGTCCATTTCATTCCGGGGCACACCTTCGGTCAACGAGTTAGATTCGTGTTGAAACTCTCAAGACCACATCTTTTCCTTGAAAAGCATGTTCTTCTCGCAACTCGTGACATGCGGTAGTTCGTGATACCCTGGATGTCCTTCCAGGATTACTGCCGGGTTGTCCCCTGACAGTGTTGTCGGGTAATATTGGTAACTTGTCTGAACCATCTTCGTGTCATCACATAGTATGTGTTCTGGATGTTGGAAGTGCCCTTCTCTGTTCTCTGTGCAATGGTTGACAGGTGTCGCCATGGGCCCGAGTGAAGTTCGCCTTGTCTCCCCGGAAATAATCCCAAGTTGGTCATGCATGTGCGGATTGTTGTTGAGATGGTAGGCTGTTACCTCCAGTTCTCTAAATCCGTCATGTATGCCACTGGCAGGTTTGTTCTCGAGAAGAAAAGAGTTGTCAAATCTCAAAATCTTACCGGTGTTTCCCAATCATGAATCAGTTGGGATTCATTGATTGGAGTTCATGCTGGTTCAATTTCCTCTTCGTAATCGTGACCCCATGGAACTCGCAATCTAGCTCTTGTTTTGGAGCTCGACACTATAGCCATATCTTGAGAAACTAGTTGCCTTACTTTTCGGTTAACTGTTGGAAACTCCCCTTCCTACCTGTCAAGTCTGAAATGTCCGCACACCTAACCAACTCGGAACCTCAAGCAGAAATGATGCTTGGTGTTTAACAAGAGCACGACCTAGGCCCATTTGTAACCCCGACACTTTCGGTGTTGTGGTTCAAGCACCTCACCGGAAGATCTGCCGACAAAATCTCTTAAATCTATACCATCAACCACCAACCATGAGGATCATGTGTAATTTACCCTAGGTGTTTTCCCTTATAGCCTTTCTCTATCGTCAAGTACGACCTTCGATCGATGATCGATTGAAGGCTATTCTGAAGCCGGAATGTGATATCTAGAACCTCAAGGAGAATCTTACAACGGAGTTACTAAATGTCCCTCAGTCAATCCTCCTACTCCATCTATATCGTGGCAATAGCTCGTTTATGAGGTTTTACCTCTCTGTCTAAATGTGGATCAATGCCATATCTATCCTTCCTAGGTGAACCCCAAGTTTTTCCCAATCACACAGACAGTGTGTCAATTCATCAGTCCCGTTAGGGCCGAGCTTCCAACCTTATGGAAATGTTTTGTATGTCACAAGCATGGAGTCCAAAAGGTGTCCTTTCTCCTTTTGGTGCTTCAAATCTCTACGATCTACGCATCAGGGTGGTTTGAAGTATTGTCATGGTCCTGAACAAAGTGATCGGTTGTCCTATCCTCGGCTCGACCTTTGTTGGTCAAGTTGTTCCTGATTTTCCTCAAGGGCTTATGGTTTTGGGCAAAGTTCATATTACCAACCCTTGGAGAAAACTTGCCTAACACCTTGAGCTGTCTTCTGTTCTTTCCGCCCCATCGGCACGTCAAGCTTCTTAGCTCCAAGTTATGCACCGAGGAAGATCACCGCGGGATCGAGAAGATCGTTGAAGTAAAGGTTGCCATGTTTCCCTCATCCCTCTTCCTACTCTAGAATCTCGGGACGAGATTCCTGTAAGGGGGGTAGAATTGTAACAGCCCCAGTTTGGTACCCTAAAATATGGGCCAAATTTTCACTTTTCTTGTCATTGCATCATGGCATACATTTTAAATTGCTAAGTTAATAAAGCAACAATTGGAACACAATAAAAAGGGAAGCAAATCCTTCCCAAAAATTTTCAAACCAAAAGCAATTGCTCAAATTGGTGAAACCAAATTATTCTGGAATTTCCAAATTGTCCAGGAAGTTCCAATCATCCAATTATAATTATTTGGTAAAGGCAAATTATTAACAAGCAAGGAAATAAATTTGAGAATTCAAAATTGGTTAAATTCTAATTCTATTTTAGAAACCAAGTTCAGCTTTCCAAAAATTCAACATAAAATCATGGGGAGCTTCATTACTATATTGGGAGCCTCCATGATTAATTTCATTAGTTTTGGAAATGTTTAAGTGCTCCAAATAAATGCATTTTTGCAATTATAAAAAATGACCATATTAACACCTATGAACAAATGTGGGTCAAAACATTTTATCTTGGGGCACCAATTTTTGTGGGGGTTATAAAGGTCAAGGGGAGGCCACTTGAATTTTTGCAGAATTTATAAAATTGTTTAAGTGCCCTATTTAAATCCCTAAAAGTGCTTCTGGTTTTTAATTGAAAAAGAAAAAGCCAAAAGATGAAAAATCTGACGAGTGGGGCCCTCCTGTCAGCCTCCCCTCTCCCTCTCCTTCCTCACTGTGCAGCGATGGCACTGGCGCCATGCCCCGGCGCCCATGCCGCCGTGCGCCCGGCCTGGTGCCCGGCCTGGGCCGGCCAGGAGGCCGGCAGCCTCAGGCAGGTGCCCGGCCTGGGCTTCGGTTTGGGCCGGCCGGGAGGCCGGCTGTCTCCGACAGGCGCCCGGCCTGGGCCATCCAGGAGGCCGGCCACCTCAGACACCAGCCCGGCCTGGGCCGATCTGGAGGCCGGCCCAACAGTAAAAACAGTTTTTAAAATAAAATGATAACTATTTAAATATTGTTTCAAATTTAGCAAATGATATACCAAATTGTTCAGAAAAACAAACACTACCTGTTGGTATCATTGTAATGATCTTTTGAAACTATTATTTTGCTGTTGATAAAAATTTACTAAAATGGCAAAAATAATAACAATATTGGGAAAAATCATAACTTGATGAATAATTACCCAAAATTTGTGATTAAAATATCAAAGTGCTCAGCTCTTCAAATGCAATCTAACTGTGCTAATATCATCTCATGACAACAAACTTTCCTTCGATGTTATTCTTTAAATGGTTAAAAGAATGGAATTCAAATAATCATTTAATTCACCAATTATTCATCGATACTTGGAAAATGACAAATAAGGCACAAAAACGATCAGAAGAACAATACCTTTCTAATCATGTCATGTTCATGCATATTTAAACCACTTGAGTAATTTAATAAATGTATGAACAATGTGGTCACTAGGTTAAATATGGGGTTGCTTCCAAATAATTGCACTAATTTAATATTGTTAGCTAAATAATATGTTGATGTCGTTGCATGAAATTGACATACCATCATGTTTGTGCATTGCACTTGACTTCGTGTGATTTATTTTGTTCTTCTATTCTTGCTTGGGTGTCGATAGATTCCGGAGTCGAGGGTTCCCTCGCCTATTCCGACGAGCAGTACTACACGCCCCGGCAGCAAGGCAAGAGATAACCTAACCTTCTTGGCATCTAGCATCCTATTGCTTTATAAACTTATTTTATCCACCATAATATTGCATGCGATTCCAATGACAATTTTGATCAAGATGTAGAGTATCCTATGAATGCATGTGTTTCCCCGAACCAATACATGTATCCCCTCCTATGAACCCTAGGTCTTATGTGTTGGCCGGAGATAAATTATGTTATTGTTGTAGTTAAATGCTTAGCTATGCTTAGTATGATGCTTAGCTGTCCTTATTTATTTCCATGATTTATGAAATGGATGGAATGTTCGGACAAGGTGGAGGATGCTAGTGTACTTAATTAAATTGTTTAAAGGCCTGGATGAGTTGCCATCCGGGGATGGTGTTTTGCCTCATTCTTGCCGCCTAGGCTGAGAGTGCTTTTAGCTAGAACCAAGAACCGAGCATGCTTCCAAAGGTGGGGACATATGGAATCCCCTGTGACCGAATAAGTTGTGAGGGGCTTGTCAAGGGTCCTCTAGTTTGCTATTTCCATTTGTGTGTGAGTGTGTGGGTGGAAAAAGAAACGATGAGGACGGTGGTGTTTAGGATGTGGCCGCGGGGCAGGGCGTTGGAGGCGCTGAACCTGTCCTTCCGCACACTGATGGTCCTTGAGTAAGCTTCATATAATGTAAAGGTCTAACCACGCCCACTCGCCGGCCTTCCCCGGAAGAGGGCCAATCAGGTGAGCCGGACGGTACCGATGGGTAAATTAGTACACCCCTGCAGGGTAAATATTTTCGAAAAGCCGTGTCCACGGTTATGGACAAATCTTGGGAAAGGCGGATTAGCTCATAGAAAAGTATAACCTAATGAATTAAAATTTGGCAGCTAAAGGTTGCAACTCAACGTGTGTTTAAAAGGTTCATTTCCTCGAGGGTGATTCGAGAGAGTGCCTTGGTGGAGATGAGTGATGAGAAATGGTTACTAATGGTTCTTTGTGAACCGAAGAAAAGTTTATTCTCTTATCCCTTTTTGAAAAACCTTCTGAGTAGACGATGCCATGGGTCTTTATGTATTTTAAAAAGGAAAACAAGCTTTATGCAAATTAGCTACATTACAGCATTAGAGCCTCCGTCAGCATTGGGCCTATATCGCCCTACTAAACTTGCGAGTACGTCGTACTCAGTCTCTCTTTGCTGCCTTTATTAATTTGTTTCAGGGGAGGACGACACCGAGCACACAGGTGGGTTCTTCGTGGACGTCGACGAGTAGTTCGGGGTTCCCAGGTGGCAGCTTGGGACCGTGGAACAAGCTGGCTGGGATTGTTTATGTGTAGGCCTCTTAGGCCCTATATTTGGATTTTGTTGTACTAGACAACACTACTTCGCTTCCGCATGATGTACTGATGGGTCTGTGACCCCTTTTGTGTGTAATATTTGTATCTTTCTCATATATGAGTTGCTTTATGATTTTCTTTGTGTCGTAGAGTCTGTGATGTGCCAGTTTTTCCACAAGTCTTGATCTCTGTTTTATACATTGATAGCTATGCCAGTGTTTATGGCACGATCGATGTGTTGCATGGGAGCGGTAATTCCATGCCCTTCGATTGTGTAGCATAGCCTGTGGGTTACATAGCCTCTCTGTATAATTCCGGGGTCGGGGCGCTACATGCACTGCCCCTTTGGTCCATGTGGGCCCCATACGTAGGTGGGCCCCACTTCTAGACTCTTCTAGAACCTTCCAAAAAATTCCGGTACCCCGCCGGAATATTCCGGAACCTTTCCGATACCTCCGGAAACCACTTTCCTTATATAAATCTTATTCTCCGGACTCTTCCGGATCTCCTCGTGATGTCTAGGATCTCATCCGAGACTTCGAATCATCATTCGTTGATACCATCAAATATCTCATCGCAAACCCTAGCTACATCGGAGCGTTAAGTATGTGACCCTACAGGTTCGAGAACGTGTAGACATGATCCGATCAATAATCAATAGCAGGACTGGGACGTCCATATTGACTCCCACACATTCAACGGAGTTCTTTTATCGATTGAACCACGATGCCGGAGATTCAATCAATCTCGTATATGTTTCTCTTTGTCTCACGATATTTTACTTGCCCGAGATTTGATCGTCGATATCACCATATCTAGTTCAATCTCGTTACCCGGCAAGTTCTCTTTACTCGTCCATAATATAGGATCTCCGTGATTACTCTTAATCACACGTTTGCAAACTTTCCAGATCTATATTACCGAGAAGGCCTGGAGATATCTTCTCCGTCACATGGAGGGACAAATCCCAGTCTTGATTCACATCACCCAACAATTTACTATTGGAGATACCCGAAAGCCATCTTTATAATCACCCAGTCACGAAGCAACGTTTGATGTTCACAAAGTATTCCTCCAGTAAACGGGAGTGACATAATCTCATGGTCTAAGGAAACTATACTTGGCATATACCAAAAGTGTTGGCAATGAAACTTTGTGACACGATCAATTGCAATACTTTATAATTGGGTCTTATCCATCATATCATTATCAAAAATATGACTCCTTTATCAAGTGACTATAACAAGTCCTATGGTTAGGAAACCTTAACCATCCCTTGACTAACGAACTAGTCCGGTAGAGTCTTACTAGGGACACCTGGTTGTTTATATTCCACACATATATTATGTTTCCAGTTAATACAATTATAGCATGGATAATAAACTATTATCATAAACATTAATATGCTAATAAACCATTTTATTATTGCCTCTAGGGCATATTCCCAACAATTCCGGTCTGAAGGGGCCAGAGACTCCGGCCTAGCCGGAGACTCCGCAGCCCCCACAGAAACTTGTCGTCGACGCAGTCCAGACCGGAAACTCCGATACCCAGGGACCGGAGACTCCGGACACCCTCTGGTGTCTCTCCAGGCTGGTATCCAGTATCGCGCCACTCCTTGGCACATGCCAGGGAAATCTTGGGACCGAAGACTCCGGTCCTGGCAGACCGGAGACTCCGGCCTGGGATTATCCTAAAACAAAGAAACTCTGCCTTTTCTTCCTTTTTGGTGGCTGATGCATATAGGACTAAATATAGCTATAAACCTGCATCACTAAACATCTCATTAAATAATCACTAGGGTTGTTAACTAACACACAGAACCAACTAGGGTTAGGAAATGTTCTTTCATCGAGCCACATCAGGGCGTCCCTACCGAGTCCGCTAAAATTCTCGCCATGTATCAGGAAATTCATAATGAAGATGTTCATCACTAACTTTAAGATGATCTAGTTGAGCACTTGTGGATACTCAAAGGAAACCAATAGTTCGAGTGTCATGTTTGTTTACTAGAATTTGCCTACTTTTAATTTTAATTTTAATATCAAATATATTATTTATATGTTTACATTATGTCTTAAAAATTACTATGCAATATAGTTGTATCTTGTTTTGATCGAAATACAAACATATTGATGAATAAAATACAAAAATTGAACTGGGCCGGCCGTTTAGGGGGTGCTGCTAGGGCAGTCGTCCCCATATGGGCTGACATGTGACACATTATCAGGGAGCCGGTGGAGATGCTCTGGGGCGGTTTTGTCCGGTGGTTTCGGGAGTGTAGGTTTTTGGAGACAGGGAGAGACTATTAAATTTTGTTTGGAGGAAAACTTTGAGATTTTTGCAAAGGTTTATTTTCCTCAACTTTGCCAAGTGTCCATTTTGATAATACAACATACCACATACCTATGACTCAAAATAATAAATATAAAATCACATGCTTATGGAATGCCACACTTCTTTTCAATTTATTTGGGTGCACTTTGACCTGATCCCACTAGCATTGAAACTAAAATGTGCAACCCTTGATTGAATGTTAGTTCCTTAATTACCTTGTCGTTAATCATCCAAAATCGCATAGGAATCATAGTTGCACTTTCAGTCTCCTCCTTTTGGTGATTGATGACAACATAAGTAAATCTTACAAATGATAGATTTATGTGTTTTTTAACAGAAAATTTTCCATTACTTAAACACACTTTACAGAGAGTGGCGTAAAGGGAGCCACACTAGTTACACAGAAGGTGCATTGGGCTGGACATTGACCTGGATCAGAACATAAGCACCTAATGGATATATCGTTGTTTTGAATTCTAGTCGCCAATCTAGCGTGATGATGGGCTTTAACATAGTAGCTCCTGTGAAGATGAACAACCCGGCTAGGTTGGAAAGAGCTGCTCTTTTGAATAGCTATAGTGAGTGGCCTGATTGCCCAATGTCCTGGAGTCGTGACGATATTGGTTGCAGCAGCTGATAGATTTATGTGTTGGTTAGTTCTTTTCACCTACCATGAGCTCTTCCTAAATGTGAGTATTTAGATTTTTTGGAATGCAAGTACATATCGCATGTAGTAAGTGCGAAAGCTCATTGTACAAGATAAGTACATGGGTACTTTGTGTAGTCCCTCCGATCCATAAAAAGTGTCGCCCACTTAGTACAAAGTTTGTACTAACTTAGTACAAAATGAGCGACACTTTTTATGGATTGGAGGGAGTACAAGATATGAAAGGTAAACATACATGCATGAGTGTGGTGTATGATGCATGTTGTATGATAGAAAGAAAAACATGCAAGCATCCAAAGATGGGTTCAAGCTCCACCACAGGTCCTCGGAGTCATCTTCTAGACGTTCAGTGTAAATAGAAGCTTGTTACTCCCTCTGTCGCATATTTATTATCGCAAAAAAGGATGTATCTAACATTAAAGTACGTCTAGATACATCCGTTTCAACGATAATTGATATGGGAGGAGGGAGAGCAACGATATCCACATCAACATCTTCATTCTCTTCAACCTCAGCTTGAGTAGAAGCTTGCTTTTGAGCACTCTTGACTCTTCTCTCATAAGTCCTCTTGACTAGCTCAAGCTTACCATCTTTCAGTTTGGGAGGAAGGCCCTGGGGCTTACTGGCTAGCACATGTGTTGATGTGCTAGGCAACCAGGGTTCGAGACTCGCCACCTACCTTAATTAAAAACAATGGGGGTTCCTCCCTCCGTTGGTTCATTTTAATCGTTTCAAAAAGAAAATCTTTCAGTTTGGCATACTTGTCGATGCTCTTTCTCGTCTATTTTATTCAGATCCTTGGTGCCTCCAAATGCAAAGTTCTACTTGATTGGTTGGGATTTGGGGACGTCTCAATCTAGCTGGGGAAGGACTTTGGTCTCCTATGCAATCTCTTCCGGGAGTGGGCAATGGCTTACTTTTATGCGTGTTCTGGAGACGACAATGACGATAGCGCATCTCCTGATGCTCAGGCCATCCAGCTTCGACCTCAGATTTTTTTTATTTTTAGAAATGGAGGGAGTTCCCCCAGCCTCTGCATCAAAGGATGCACACAGCCTTCTTTTTATTGATAAAACATAAACCACATAGCCTTACAAAGAGATACATCAATCAACCGGAAGCAACCAAACAGGAGTACACCTACAAGCTTGATGAAGGGGGTGGACCAATCATAGCCACATGCTCTGACCTCACTCACCAACGCACATCATCTAAATCCGATGGCCTCAACAAGCCGCCCAACAGCGAGCTGGGAGCACCAACCGGTCCAGCAGACACTCAACACACACCACTGCACACGCTGAGAAGTTGCTGCCACCGTCTTCCGCGTACCCATCTTCGGGAGAGATCAATGCAAAGACCTTGTCAGACCTGCCGTCGAAGCCACCACGGCATCAGACAGCACAACCGTGCTGCACGCGTCCATCATCACGCTCCATCGTCGAGACTCCGCTGCACCATGCCGCCGATGCTCGCTGTTGTCAATGCGGTAGATGAGCCGCTGCACTACCTCGAAGTCCTTCCAGCCAACGTATACTCCAAAACGATGCCCTCAAGAGGGGAACGACACCAACGGTGACGCCATCATCCGATCCGAGAGTAGACCCAGATCTAGGGTTTCCCTCGGAGCAACACGAGCTATGGTGATGCAGACTGCAATGATGATGCCTCGAGAAAGAACTGACGTCAAAGAAAACGCCGTCATCGTCCGCCAAGGCCGAAGCCGGCGCGATTTTCACCGGCAGTCGCACCACCAGACAGCCGCCAATTGGAGTGACAAGACAAGCAAAGACGATGCCTTCGGCAAGGTAACGACGCCAAGCGACGCCGCCATCGTCCGCCAAGACCGAGGTCCAAGCGCGATTTGCACCGGCTGTCTGTCATCCCAATCTTGTCGTCGACCGGATCTTCTTCGCCGGAGATCGGTGTGGGACCCCAAGATCCCCACACCAGATCCCAACGTGGCCGACCACCTCCGAAGGATTAGATCGCCGCCGCCATGCCCGAGGCCGCCGCCCCGGCGTCCAAGTGATGCGGCAACACCGCGGGCCGTCGTCGTCGGTGAGCGAAGGAAATCGAGCGCGAGCGCTCAACCACCCAGCCGCTGCGACCGCTTCTCCGGCCGCCGTCTCAGCACATCACCGCGAAACAGAGATGGGAGGGCGCCGCCTCGCATCCCTGGCCGCTCCCAGCAAGGCGCCCCGCCGCCGCCACGCCGCGCCGCCTCTGGCCGGCGATGCCCTCGGCGGCGGCGGAGGGGGGAGAGGAGAGGGAGGAGCGCTTGAGGGCTGGCGGCGGTGTTATCCCCCGGGCGGCGCGGCGCCGCCGCCGCAGGGGTCGCGGGGTTAGGGCCTTAGGGGTCGCCCTCCTACTCAGATGTCCTCGACGGTGATTCTCCTTGCCCTCCTACTCCTTCCACTACCTGGTGTGGTGCTTCCCTCCTACTCCATCCACTCCCTGGTGCTTGGCCTTTGGTAGTCACAACCACAACCGTCAAATTGAAAGAATGGTACATAACGGTGTTATGACTTACAATATTGAATGGACTTTTATGTTTGACTAGTAGCCGTGCACGTTTAATGCACGTTTGTAAAATATATATCCACTTTATAGTTTAGTGACTTTTTCTGTTACCAGAGCAATAGATTTCGTGATGTAAGGATGTGCGTACAACATACAATCCATGCACGGTACATTATTTAAAATCCACAAAGCACAAAATAATAGTTAATATTTGAATAAATATTATGATTCAGCACCACTTTGAAGCAATAGTTGAAAAACAAATAGAAAACAATACTTAACAATTGTAAGAACAAAGCTTAAATTATCAAATTATCCTAACAACACCACCAGCTAGCCATATATATAAATATAAAAGGCTGGATCTAGAAAAAACGCTCACTGTCCCCACTCAACAGCTAGCCATATATGAATAAAAAAGGCTGGATCTTAAAAAAACGCTCACTCTCCCCACTCTCTGTCTCACCCTCAGTCCATCTTTCTTCTCCTTGCCTCTCCGCTCACTCTCAAGCTCACAGCTCACTCTATCTCTCGCGACCGCCCCTTCCACTACTTCCCCGCCACTGCCTCCCCGCCACCGATGCGATCACCGTGCCCTCCCCACGGCTACCGCAAGCTCCGCCCCTACCCTGCCTCCCCAAGTCTGTACACAAGTACAATATATGACAGTAATAGACAGTAATAGAATTAGACATAAAGCAGTACATTACACTCCAGTATTTTCCAGATAACAGTAGCATAAGTTTCTAAGTGAATAGAAAAATAATCAATTTCCTGAATGTTAGCACCTGACATCCGAATAAAATGATCGCCTTTGAATGGCAAAGCAAAAGAATGTTTATCTCATCAATATAATCAATGTTGTGAAATCGAGTTTACAAATTTGACAAACAAACTTTCAACATATATTGTTATGTTGCATATGCAATTTGTTGCAGCTTCAGCGGGTGCAAGCGTCCGTTTTACCTCCCATCCTACCCGCCTAAAAAACGAATGATAGTGCAAGCATATTTGTAAACAAAAAACCCAGCCTGAAGATATTAACTTCAGTTCCTGTATTCGTTCTATACTCGGTTCATATGAAGCTAAAAAGAGCTTGATTGAAGAGTTTTACACTTTTACTACACCCATGAAATGAGTGGTGCCACCAAACTCATAAAAATGAGAACGAATCGAAGATGGTGAGAAGCCAACACCGTAAATATATCCAAGGAGCCAACACAGTTTCAAATTTGAAATTCGTCTCATTTATACTGCATATCTGATAAAAAAAATCTAGACCACCTACAAATCTTCGTTTTATTACTGAAGATCACTGCTAGGTTTCTGACCAGCATTTCATTACAAGGAACAAAGAATCAAGGGAAGATAGAATACCGTCTTCTTAGCTTAACCAATACCAGCTTCTGTGTTGTAGCCGTCCCAGTCACCTTGCACAGGCACCTGCAGGACAGAAACATACTTGCTGGTATAAGGAACTGAATTGGCAAAGACAGTAAACTGACGCATTGTAGTTTATCAAGATTCTTTGTCTATAGCTTATGCATTTGTCGATACTATTCATCTGTGCATGAATTCACAAAGATTGTAAACTGACACATTGTAGTTTAGCACCTGCTGGACAGATGATGGTATAGTTTGTAATATTATTCATCTAGATTCTTTGTCTAGAGATAATGCATTTGTCATTTTTTCAAGAATTCTCATTCAGGCAGTTACTTCTTTTATCTTCAAATTATTTTGACAGGGAATTGGCTTGAATCATGCACCGTTTCAGCTTCAGGTGAGGGCAGCAATATCAGCATTCCTGGTACGCATACATCTTCCCATGCTAGGCCTATTGCACCGTGTGTCTGGTTTTCAGGTTATCAGGTTAATTCTAGAATTTCAATGTTGATGGTTTCACTAAAATATGCAGAAAGGCAAATGAGGCTGCACCTGCGTTGCCGAGGGGTTCGTCGGTGCCGATGTCGTCGGACGCGCAGTGCGTCTCAATGCAGGGATAAATTAAGAGCATAACTGATGCCGATCTATGTCATTAGCCATCAGAAAATGAATCATGGATATGTCACAAGCTGTGAATATGCTTAACCATCAGACAGTAAAATCAAGGGAAATGACTAATGAACCATAGGTATGTCAGAAGCTGTCAACGTTCTTAACCTTCAGAAAAATAAATAAAAGGGCAATGAAGCATGGGCATATCACAAGCTATCCATGTTCTCAACCTTCAGAATATTCCGATACACGAACTGTAGATGCTGCCAACCATCAGAATCGAATTACCATCAGCATTGACATGAATGTTAGCGACATTGCAAGGAAATGGCATTGCTATGTTCGTACTTCAATCTAAAGGTTGTGAGATGCGGTTCAGAAAATGGGGAGAATGAGATATTGCTGACCTTGGAATCCCTTTCCTATCGGTTTTGCAGAGACGTCGACAACGTCTCCATCCTTGAAGAGCTCGTTGAACTCGAGCGCCTGGCCGGGGTTGAAGGCAGCCAGCCGGAACTCCTGCAGGTGCCGCAGCGCCGGCGTACCCGCCTTGCTGAGGTGGTCCCGCTCCGGACGGGTTGAGCTTGTCCTCGCGCACGCTGTAATACCCAAACTGCACGGAGTCGTAGCCGTCGGTGGCGGCGGTCTTCACGTGCGTCACCATGTTCCCGCCGTCCCGGAACGGTCGGGGCACAGCGCGTGCGTGGAGGAGAGAGCGGTAGCGGCATCGACGGCGTTTGGCGTCCTCTCGGCGCGAGGGAAGGGGAGGAGCTGAGGCGTCACTGCGAGGCATGAGGGACGACGATGAAGATGGTCAGGACTTGGGATGCGGCGGAAGAGAAGGAGGGCGGACGCGGCGGCTGGATTTGTGGAGGCACGGAGAACTCGCGAGGAAGGGGATCCATTTAGCCGAACCGTTTCCGGGTTGTTCCATGATTTGGGGAACGCGTGACGCCTTGAGCGGATCAAGGCAGGATGTGCGCGTGTAGTCTGAAGCGCCAGACCGGCAAAACATTGAATCTCAGCCGTCTAATTGTGTGGCAGACCATTGGACTAATATGGACTCTTCGATTTCGTCAAGTTGATTTGATCGGACGTTTCTAGTTATCCCGTGTACAATTGACTGGGTGACTTTAGCAGAATTAAAATTTGCTCTTTTATTAGTAGTTCAGAAATACTACTCAAGCGAGCGATGTCTAGAGAATTAATCGGGGAAGGACAATGGGCATGCAAACAGAGTTCTCGCGCCTACTGGTGCCACTACTACACGAGAAGGGTGGGGAAGAATTGAGGCATCATTAGACGTGATAGCGGCCGTACATATAGGATGTGCCGACACGAGAGGAGATGGATTGGGAGGGGCGGGTTGCAGGCACGAATGGAGATGCAAAGAGAGACGCGAGGTCAGGTTGTGGAACAAAAATCACTGAGCATAGATGCAAGGTCAGATGTGGGTCTTCGGTACATGGGATGTAGAGAGTCTTGGGTCCAAATGAAGCACACTAGGCAAATGTCACGCCCAGGGTAGCTTCTCCTATGGACTTTTGGTCCATTTCGTTTTTTTTTGTAACGGTGGTCCACTTCGTTTTGGACATAAAAAAACCGGGACATCGATCCGACAGTCAAAACGATGATGGCCTGAGAGAGCTCCTAAACGACTCTCTAAAAAGTAAAAAAAAAAACTCTTTTATATCACGTCTCAGTTGCCGTGTAGCGATAAACATGGAAATAAACGCAAAAAAAAAAAAAAAACCGCAGCGAAAGGCGACGTTTCTTCCCCATCCGTTTGTTCGGTTTAATTTCTTCTCTTCTCCTGCCATGACTTTGTGAATTTTGACGAGGCGTTCGTTCGAATGGCCTCGTCGTCCTCCTCCTCCGGTCGCCGGCTCGTCGGAACCCTAGCGCCGCGGCCCGGCGCGGTGGCGTCTCTAATCCCGGGTCTCCCGGACGACGTGGCGGCCGTCATCCTCTGCCTGCTCACCTTCCCCGACCAGTCCCGCCTCCGGGCCACCTCACGCGCGTGGCGGCTCCTCCTCTCCGCCCCGACGCTTCTCCTGCTCCGCCGCAGCCTCCGCCTCCCTTCCCGCCACCTCCTATGCCTCTTCCCTACCGACCCGTCGCTCGCCTCTCCCATCCTGCTCGACCCCACCGCCCCCACCGCCTGGTGGCCCCTCCCGCCGATCCCCTGCTCGCCGCAGCTCTACGGCCTCGCCAACTTCGCTGCACTCGCCGTCGGAAGCCACCTCTACGTCCTCGGAGGCTCTCACTTCGACGCCCGGAGCTACCCCCTCGGCCACCCCTCGCCCTCCGCCGCCGCCTACCGGCTCGACCTCGCGCTCTCCCGCCACCGCTGGGAGCGCCTCCCCGACATGCACATCCCCCGCGGGAGCTTCGCCTGCGCTCCCACGCCTGGCGGCGGGGTCATCGTCTGCGGGGGTGGGTCCAAACACCCGACGTTCCCCTCCTGCGGCAGCCGCACCAACAGCACCGAGTGGTACGACGCCGCCACGCGTACATGGCACATCGCCATGGGGATGCCCCGGGAGAGGGCCGGGTGCGTGGGATTCGTGGCGCACGGGGCAGGGGCTGGGAGGGAGGATGAGTTCTGGGTCATGGGCGGCTACGACAGGTATACCACAGTGGGTGGAGTGGTGCCGACCGACGTGTACTGCCGGGACGCGGTGGCGCTCGGACTGTGGAGCGGGAAGTGGAGGGAGATTGGAGATATGTGGGTCGAAGGTGAGAGACGTCGACTCGGGCCCATGGCCGCCGTTTCTGCTGATGATGGAAGTACAGAGGTGTTCATGCTCGACGGACACCACGTCTTCAGGTCAGGCAATTTATCTCGGATATGATTGAATTTCCAGTTTATCTCGCTTCAGTTTAAAGTTTAACTTACGTTATTGTTTGCATAATGCGTATTTTGAATTATTAGCAGTTAATCTAGTTTCCTTTTCTACATGGTTGTTGCATAGTATTTTTAGTAGACATGTTTTGCCGATTTGGTTGTAGTGCTTAAAATTACTTGTTGTCATTCTTCATTAATGAAGAGGTTGGACAGATAGTCGTTATTGGTTAACCTTGCTCTTCTACCTGGTCGTGTAATTTAGTTTATTTGGTAAGATGTACATGTGGGGAAATTGATGAACAATAGGAAGCAGCTTTTCTCTTTAGTTAGTTCAGTTTCTTTTTCAGTGTGTCTCTGTGCTGGGTGTGATGGTTTTGATTATATACTAGCGCTTCCATATAAAATTGAAGAAACAGGTCTGTAAGATGAAAGAGTACCTTTGCACTTCTCTCTCCCTCTTTTGCTTACAGTGGCTTGTTCTTACTTTGATGCCTATTATCTTCTGCTGTTGCTTTGTATTATGGGGCAGATTCCAATAAGAACAATGTTATATCTGTTTATTTACATTATTGCTTATCTATCTCAATGAGACTTAGATCATTCGTTATAAACTATGTGCACACTCCCTTGTTACTTGATTTTAAGCCAACCCCAGTGATGTTCTGACTCAGTGTATTGGAAGGATGCAACTATCGGCCTTTATAGGTTGTCCTCATCCTATGCTTATCTACAAAGTAGTTGGGTATATGAAATTTTATGAGAGGCATATTTAGTTTATCCTCCAAATTTCTTACTATTCGCAACTATAAAATACTTTCAACCTGGGATTTTATTTGCAACTTGTTTTAACTAGCTGATATTATGGTCTCCATGTAACCTAGTTACATAATCACATGCTGTTATGTGGGGATTAACCTACTAGCTGGTTAATTTTAGTCTGTATGGTCATACCAAGTTAGGATAGTACCTGATTCGAGACCACATTTCCACATCGATATGCGGGTTAGTGGGTAGATGGAAACCACCATGTCCTCCTGAAGTTGTGGCACTCGGCATAAGAGGGCGGTGAACTTGGTGTAATCTGCCACCATGCCTGTGCGTTTGAAGGAGATAAGCTTTCTAGGCGTTGCTACGAGACCATTGTCTGAACTGAATATTGATCAATTCATTGAGGTGGCACCATGTTGGAGGTCCATGTTCCTCCTCGTACTGCTGGTACCACAACTGCACGTCACCAGTTAGGTGGAAGGAGGCGTTGCCCCTTCTCCGTGAAGGCTGTGCACTGCGCATTGAAGAATTGATCGACCTCTCCGCATCGTAAGTGCGGAACTCTATCTTGAAGAAGCGTGGGGGATGGTCGTCCGTGGATGTGTGCCGGGGAAGCAGCCCGTCGTGCTCCTTGTTCTCTAGCTTGGCAGTAGCCAGATTGTGGGTTCTTGTCTGCAGGCCAGTATCGTGCAGATAGCCGGAGATGGAGTCGAGCTCCTTGTTCTGGCCATCAAATCTTTGGTTGATGCCGTCCAATCGCCTCATAAGGGTGATGCGGGTGCTGTTAATCTTCTCAATATTGTCACTGGTAGCTGACCATGATTGAACCTGACTCTGATACCAAGATGTTACGGCGTTGGTAGGCTGGTAGAATAGATGGCACTGGACAGATGAGGTGCGACCCAACATGCCATTTACAAAGGGATAAATTATCTAAAACTGGAACTTGCTTGAATTATCAGTAACGAAATTTCTTCTGCAATCTACGAGTCCCCATGTACTAGCGTGTTATCTATTTTTATGAAGATTTACATTTTTTTGTTGTCTGAAATTTGTAAAATCTAAATTGCAGCCCTTCCTTCGTGCACCGTGTTCTGTTTCATTCATTAGACAACCAAAATGGCAAACCCTATGAGCACTGAATTTAAAAATGATTCAGATTATTTAGAACCTTGGCAAATGCTAGCCTAACTTGTACACTAAAGGTGTGTTTGGTTGGGCTATAGGAAAGCAGCTTATGGTTATAGGCTCTATGTTGCGAAAAAACGTTTGTGGACTATCTGTTGTAGGAATACTGTAGGTCCTTTGGCATACTAGTTGTTAGATTGAGCTAATTGATCCATTTGACTGCATGTTGGTATAAACCAAAAGCCAAAATAATAGAAATAGGTGTTTTTAGCTTATAAGCTAAAAACCAAAACATGTTTGGTTCAGCTTTTAGTTTATATAAGCCAAAAAGGCATCACCAATAAGTCTAACCAAACACACCCTAAGTTGGCACCAGATGATGCCATGTTAGCAGATAACGTGGCCTTGTCTAGAGCACAAGATGTTACAAATAGAAATTTCTATTCAGAATCTTCCTTTCACATCATTTTTTGATACATGGGTACATCAGTGCCTGCTACATTTCAGCAACTTCCTTTAGTGCAGTTGTTGTTCTTGGGGCCTTGCTGTGATGGTTGTCGCTCCAATGTGGAAATCCAGTCTGGCTAATCAGTGTTGTCATACTGTTATGGCAATGAGAGGGGTAATCACTGTAGATGAGAGAATTTAGGAAGATAAATATTATTGCTTGAACAAAAATATTACAATCCAACTAGTCATGTAGTACTGCTTTTTGATCGCCCAAGTAACAGATAGACTATCTTTGGAGTTCGGTCCGGTGATCCATCCCTAGCTCATATCCTCCTCCCGAACAACTCCTCCGTCTCTCTCAGAGCATCCCTCCTACGGTATTACCGGCCTCAGGACGAGTCTGCAGTGGCCATCAAAATGAGTTGAAAGGCTGTAACAAATGACGTCACCCCGTTACACAGATCATGTTCACCATTTTCTCTCTCTTCTTATTTGAACTTTGCCACTGTTCAAAAACTTGTTTGAGGCTTACAGAGTTATGTGGGCCCTAGGGTACCAGCCATGGGCCTAAAAGCGAAGCCACACACCAGCAGCATATGCGCCACAAGCAGAGGAAGAGTCATGATTCGGCCTCAAGTTGTAATGGGCTTAGTTTGTCCAGACTAGCCAATGTAGTAGGTCTGACTGTTCCCTAGACTAGTCAGGACAATCGGAATCCTAATCAGTAATCAGTGTGATCTATACGAGTTTGTGTAAGGAGATGCTGCAGATAGCTCCGCATATGCGAAAATAAATACCACTTGCTCTAATACTATACCCTTTTGCTAATTCTTGGCTGACCCTCTGATAGTTGGATTTGCACTGTGATCCTGCGTCTTGTTTGGAAGCAATCATCATTTGCATCTGGCTGACTCAGGATGCCATCACTGTGCCCTGCCCAGCAAAGAGTCGTGAGCCAGAGCTGAGCACCATGTGCACGGCATAAATAGGCGCTCTGCCAAATAAGGCTCCTCTGGGAACACAGCGGGCAAGTGGGACGGCTGGGGCGCTGATGAGTGATGAGGCTCAAGCTTGTTTGCAGTTGATCAGCGGTGTTGAAAGGCGAGCCAGAGGAAGAAACGGCAGTTGAGAGAGGTGCCATGGACTTCCAAAGAGCCTTGTGGCAGAGCAAGATGGTTTTCCTGAAGAAGAATGTTAACAACGACGAAATTAAGCAAGATCAAACCAACGGGGACACGAGATTTTAACGTGGAAAACCCTTCCAACAAGGAAGAGAAAAACCACGGGCGCCAGCCAGCAATACTTCACTATGTCGGGGTGAGGTTACAAACGCGCCGGGATTTACAATATGTGGCTTATCTCCGGCGGCGGCTTACAAGACGTATTTATAGTGGTCCTGACCTAATCTAGGTCGGTGATGAGCGGTGTCCAGGTCGGTTACAACTCGTACCGTATCGCGGGAGCAGCGCCCCCGCACCCCCGGCAGACCTCCTGTCTCGGGCCATCGCGGTGGGCTAACGCCTCCGCTTCGCTTCGGCCCAAGCCTACCGGCGACGGGTCTCGCTTCGCTCCGTCGTTAGCCTTCTCACTTATAGAATCGGATTTGGATCGCCATAAAATAACACTCCATCTTGAGACAAATTCCATCTTGTAGCATCAACAATCTTTCACCCTGAAACATAAAAAAAAAAACACTTTCGGCGCCAACTAGCCTCTTGGGCTAAACAGTTATACCAACTAAGCTCGAGCAAAGCTCAAACTTAGCAACATGAACTGGCTTTTGTCATCATATCAGCAGGATTATCATGAGTACTGATCTTGCATACCTTCAGCTTACCTTGTGCAACAACATCACGCACATAATGGTATTTGACATCAATGTGCTTTGTTCTCTCATGGAACATCTGATCCTTAGTAAGGTAAATGGCACTTTGATTGTCACAAAACAGGTTAATGCAAGTATCATCTCCACAAAGCTCAGCAAACAGACCTTTCAACCAAACAGATTCTTTACATGCTTCAGCAATAGCCATGTACTCAGCCTCAGTAGTAGATTGTGCAACAACATCCTGCAAGGTAGCCTTCCAGCTAACAGCACATCCACTAATAGTAAACACATAACCTGTGAGGGACCTCCTCTTATCCAAGTCGGCATCTGAATCCACATAGCCTGCGAGTCCCTCATCAGTCTTGCCAAACTTCAAGCAAGCGTTGGATGTGCCGCAAAGGTACCTGAAAATCCACTGAACAGCTTTCCAATGTTCTTTACCAGGATTAGCCATGTATCGGCTGACCAAGCTCATAGCATAAGACAAATCAGGTCGAGAACACACCATGGCATACATTAAGGAACCAACAGCACTAGAATATGGAACTCGAGACATGTACTCAATATCTTTGTCAGAACTAGGACATTGCAATGCTGACAACTTAAAGTGAGGAGCAATAGGCGTACTAACAGACTTTGCATCATGCATGTTAAAGCGATGAAGAACTTTCCTAATATAATTCTCCTGACTAAGAAATAGCAATCTAGATTTTTTGTCTCTTGAAATTTTCATACCTAGAATTTTCTTAGCAGGACCAAGATCTTTCATCTCAAACTCACTACTCAATTGTCTCTTCAACGTAGTGATTTCTTTCATGCTCTTGGCAGCAATTAACATATCATCAACATATAGCAGTAAGTATATAGGCGATTCATCAACAATTTTAATGTACACACAGCTATCATATTCAGACCTTTTAAAGCCATGTGACATCATAAAAGAATCAAACCTTTTATACCACTGTCGAGGAGACTGTTTCAAACCGTAAAGGGACTTCTTTAGCTTGCACACGAAATCCTCCTTACCAGGCACTATGAACCCTTCTGGCTGGTCCATGTATATCTCCTCCTCAAGTTCTCCATGAAAAAACGCAGTCTTCACATCTAACTGCTCAAGCTCAAGATCACGCATAGCAACAATACTGAAGAATGTACGAATAGAACTATGCTTGACAACCGGGGAGAACACATCATTATAATCCACACCGGGAATTTGGCTGAAACCTTTAGCCACTAACCTTGCCTTAAATCTTGGAGGCTCATTAGGAGACAAACCTTCCTTTCTCTTGAAGATCCACTTACAGCGGACGGCCTTCTTTTGTTTAGGCAAGCGCACAACATCCCATGTGCCATTCTTCTCAAGTGATTGCATCTCCTCGTGCATTGCACCAATCCACTTGTCACGATCAACCGAAGCAATAGCTTTAGTGTATGTAGCTGGTTCAGCCTCATGCTCCACCTGTTCAGCACAACTCAGAGCAAAATAAACAACATCACATTCTTCAATTAATCGGTTAGGGGGAACAATGTTTCTCCTTGGCCGATCAGCAGCAATCGACTGTTGCTGCAAAACAGGAGGTGAGGTTTGCACAATCTTCTCATCAACAATTTCTGTTACCTCCTCATCTAGGTGCTCCACCTGCAAACGAACTTGTGGTTCGTCCTTATCAGAAGAATCTAGCACAACATCAGTAGTCAAACTGTCCTGATACATAACAGATTCATTAAACACAACACTCCGGCTGAAGAAAGTCTTTTTAGTTTCCGGATTCCACAACTTATATCCTTTCATTCCGGAACCATAACCAAGAAATAAGCACTTAACAGCTCTAGGCTCTAACTTTCCATTATCAACATGACCATAGGCAGTGCAACCAAAAACTTTCAATTGTGAATAATCAGCCGGCTCACCAGACCATACCTTAATAGGAGTTTTCTTGTCAAGGGGAATGGACGGTGACCTGTTGATCAAGTAGCAGGCGGTGTTGGCTGCCTCAGCCCAAAAACGCCTGTTCATGTGGACGTTGGACAACATGCAGCGAGCTTTGGAGATGATAGTCCTGTTCATCCTCTCCGCTACACCATTCTGCTGAGGTGTGTACGGGATGGTGTGATGCCTGACAATGCCTTCCTGCTTGCAATAATAATCAAATTCATATGAACAAAATTTGCCACCATTGTCAGTACGAAGCAACTTCACCTTCCTCTCAGTTTGCCTTTCAATCATAACTTTCCACTCTTTAAAAGCAACAAAAGTATCATCTTTATTTTTCATAAAATAAGGCCAAACTCTTCTAGAGTAATCATCAATAATAGTAAGCATATAATGAGCACCACCATAAGAGGGCTTACGTGAAGGCCCCCACAAATCAGCATGTACATAATCTAATGTACCTTTAGTGGTATGAACGGAAGCATTGAACTTAACTCTCTTATGCTTACCAAACACGCAGTGTTCACAGAACGACAACTTACTCATATTGCAGTCCTTTAGCAGTTCTCTCTTACCAAGTTCACTCATGTGTCCAAGTCGCTTATGCCAAAGATTAGTTGTACTTGGATCATCATTAGTAATAACAGCAGCAGTACCAAACAAAGTGCTACCTTTAAGAATATATAACTTGGCAGAATTCATATCACCAACCATAACAATAAGAGAACCTTTCGATACCTTCAGGCGTTTATTTCCTCTGGCATACTTGTACCCGTCACAGTCAAGGGTACTCAGCGAGATCAAGTTTCTCGCCATAGATGGTATGTGTTTCACTCCCGTCAGCGTGCGTGTCATCCCATCATGGGTCTTGATCTGAACAGATCCAACGCCAACAATATGACATTTGTTGTCGTTCCCCACACGCACGAAATCTCCAGTCTGCACAATCTCATAAGAACTGAACCAATCTTTGTTACAGCAAATATGAAACGAACAAGCAGTATCTAGAATCCACTCATCATCACGGGTAACACATGCAGCAAAAACAGCTAAGCATTCACCATCAGAACTATTATCACCAGCAACAACAGCAACCTTACCATTACCATTACCGTCAGATTTATTCTTCGGTTGGTAAGTACCATTCCTTTTCTCCTTGTTCTGCACCTTCCAGCAATCATCAATGGTGTGATTGGTTTTCTTACAGTACCTGCAGAACTTGTCTCGTCCTTTGGACTTTGAACGGCCTCTGCTCTTATCTCTGTTGTTGTTGTTGTAGTTGTTATCTCGCTGCTCAGGCCTGCCTTGAACCTGCAATGCATCGCCCTTGGAGGACGATGCGTCAGACTGCACCATTCCTTTCATCTTTTCCCTGGTCTGCAGGGCCTCACATACTTCCGCGAGGGTTAGATCATCGCGGCTCAACAATATGGTATCTCGTAGATTTGTAAAAGAACTAGGCAGCGAACATAACAACAGAAGAGCTAAATCTTCATCATCATATTTTACCTCCATCGACACTAGGTCGGCCACGATCTCCTTGAAGATCGACAAGTGGTTCATCACAGAGCCACCTTCTTGCATCTTGTGCGAGAACAACTTCATCTTCACGTGCATCTTGCTGGTTAGATCCTTGGACATGCAGTTCGACTCCAGCTTAAGCCATAACGCTGCCGCAGATTTCTCCTGCAGGCACCTCTTGCAAGATATCATTAGATAGATGAAGTTGAATTAATGACAAAGCCTTACGATCCTTGCGCTTTTCTTCAGGAGACCACTCCTTCGCATCCTTCTTTCCGAACGCATCCAGCGACTCATCAAGATCCGAAGCTTGCGATAAAATCGCACGCATCTTGACTTGCGATAGAGAAAACCTCGTCTTGTAGTCCCGCAACGGTAGATCAAACTTCATCGATGCCATCGCAAAACCCTAATCTGAAACCAAGGCTCTGATACCACTTGTTACAAGCGATAGCAAAACAACGACGAAATTAAGCAAGATCAAACCAACGGGGACACGAGATTTTAACGTGGAAAACCCTTCCAACAAGGAAGAGAAAAACCACGGGCGCCAGCCAGCAATACTTCACTATTTCGGGGTGAGGTTACAAACGCGCCGGGATTTACAATATGTGGCTTATCTCCAGCGGCGGCTTACAAGACGTATTTATAGTGGTCCTGACCTAATCTAGGTCGGTGATAAGCGGTGTCCAGGTCGGTTACAACTCGTACTGTATCGCGGGGGCAGCGCCCCCGCACCCCCGGCTGACCTCCTGTCTCGGGCCATCGCGGTGGGCTAACGCCTCCGCTTCACTTCGGCCCAAGCCTATTGGCGACGGGTCTCGCTTCGCTCCGTCGTTAGCCTTCTCACTTATAGAATCTGATTTGGATCACCATAAAATAACAAAGAATGCCTTATAACGCCGAACACACGGGGTGATGAAAATCGGGAGACCATCTGCAGTTCTGCACAGAATCACATCCTACTGAAGCACAGAAAGCTTCCTCTGGCTGATACTTTCCCAAGAGAAAGGCATTCCACCAAGGCTATACAGAGATTGTCCCATGGACATTGAAAACCCACATATAGGTAGCAAGATCCTGATTGACAGTCCTAGCCTTGTCGCAGGGACAAGAGCCCTTCCCCTACGTCCCTGCAAACCCTAGTACACAACAGAGCTTAACTTGTGCATGGGAAAACGTGTTCTTGAAAAATTCAATATGCTTGCTTATTTTGGTAGGAATTAAAATATTTGAAAGCTCAGTAAGTTCAAAAACTGGACACAACATAGATTCAAATATTGTAGTTATTGTTGGCTTTCCAGTTGTCCACATATTGCAACGGATTTTATCGGAGAAAGTGGTGTAAATGGTCATTTGTCACTGTATCTGCACTGAGCCCACCTGGCAGTGCCATCTGGCGTGCTCTACAGGTAAAGCTCATGCATAGATCTCCCATTCCCTCCACTCTATCTGTAATGTGTGGTGTTACTTTCAGATAGGATTGGTTTATTTTCTTGGGTGAAAACAGTTTTCTTCCCCTTCTTTCATATGGCTCAAAAATCAAAATGATATTTTATTCGTGGTCAATGTGTTCTACAACAGCTTAGTAGTACCAAATCATGATTGTTATTTCAGCAAATGCAGTTCAAGTGGGGAGTCCAGGAGGCCAATTTTTCCCAAAAGGATGATTTCTTTTGTTGAGTTGATCTGTGCAAATGTACTTTTGTGCATCAAAAGGCTGTAGACCATAACGATGTTTAATCCCTAGAAGGGAAATGCTGATTTGACAGCTAACATTTACCTTAAATACTTTTTATCAGAATCATAATCTAAGACTTGTTTGCTCCAATACAACATTCTGTCACGGACTAATATCTGGGTTGTTCAGTTCTAATTGAATGTGCTTATCCATCTTGTTAGTAGCAAGCTGCAAATGGTAGACTAGAAATTACCAATTCTACTTTTTTTGTAGAACGTGGAAGTGCCGTTTTTATTCCGGTTGATTTCATACCATGCATATGTTTTATCTGGAATTCATAAGCCATTTTATTTACTCAAAGTTGCATGTATGTTGTTTATTTAGGATATTGCATTGATAGGCATGTCAGCCAAGTCTTGCTTTTGATTTCTGAATGTTATTGGTGCAGGTATCACTTTGCTTCAAACAGGTGGTTGATGGAGGCTACCTTGAGGAGAAAGATCCCAAACACTGAGTTGTGTGGGTTCGTATCATTGAACGGCGAACTGCATGTGGTTAAATCTGCCAAAGTTCCTGCCGAAATCTCCCATCCACGCAGGCTGTTGAAGAAGGGGCTGGCATTGGAGTTTCAGGTGTATAACCCCGTGTCAAGGAAATGGAGAGTGTTCACTACACATGCTCCTGTCACTGAATCCTTTGATTTCAGATCTGCAGCTCTTTGTACAGTTGAGTTCTAGAACTGCTGGCTCTCATCATTTACTATATAGAAGATTCAGATAGCAGCCCAACAACCGATTGCAAATTTAGATGTAAAAATGGGGACAACTTGTTGTTGGAGAACAGCTGGAGGCTGTTCTGACTACTTTTAACTTGTATATAATACTGAACGGTGCATTACAAATCAGGCCATGTGATGCTGTGTACTGTTGCCACCTCATTGGTGAAATCTGCACATGTTTATTGTAGTGAGTTGTGGTATCCTATTTTTTTTTTTTTTTTGGATTTTTGGGAACTTCTGGTTTCAGATAATGTTATTTTAGGGTTTTCGCGATGAAAATTGGAACTACGAATGGATATAACAAATCGTGTAATGGTATTGCAGTAAAAAATCATGTTAACGGGGTCTGTAGAACATTTGGAAACAACGTGGTAACTATGTTGAGCTTCTATGATTTTGCTGGAAATCGTCAGATGTTGTACGCCTAAGGGCCACTTATGGGAATTTTGATGGGGAGAAGCTCCAGTGAAAAGAAGCTCGTAGAAACTATTCTTCAGCTTTCCAGAAAAAAGACCTTTAGTCTCGGCCTCTGGGGTGTTCCATTGTTTATCTGTGAAAGGAGATCGCAAAATCATTAATCTGGATTAACTCAGCTGTAGCTAGCTTTGCAGAAATGCAGAATGTATAGTCGCACTTCATATGTTTTCTGTCATACCATCAGTATGTGTCAACAGAAGAAAGAACGCAGAAACATATGCCTACCTGCTATGACCATCAGTCTATATATCATCTATCTATATATTTAAAGACGGAACGTTTTGAGCCCTCAGGAGTGCTCGCGTACTGTAGCTAGCTACAGTAAGTAATGTACCATGCTACAGTACTACAGTAGCACGATCCCGGCCGTCCGTCGTCTATCCGAGGGCCAGCAGAGGCGTCGGTGATGCTTTTGCAAAAAAGCCCCTCCCAAATCCACAAATAGAACCTGCAGTCCACACGTTAACGCAGCGAGGGACCTGTTTGCTATTCCGAAAAAACATGAGGGCTTTCTTGCAAAAGTGTCCTCACATCCCCCTCCTTCCCCTTCCTCTCTCCCGCGATGTGGTGGTCGCCGTGGCTGCCGGCGCGGCGCGCCGCCTCTCCGCCCCTCCCCGCTCGGATCGAAGCAGAGCACGGGCTCCGCCGCCGCCGCCTCTGCCTCCTCGTCGCAGATTGGCCGCCGGGACGCCGCGCGCGCCGGAATCACCGCCGCCGTGCCCGCTGCCGACCGCCGCGTTTCGACGCCACCGCGGCCGCTCCGGTGACCCAAAATGGGCGGCGCCGCCGCCCCCACTCACCCCGCGACCAGCCGCGTCGGACGCGCCCACGCGCGCGTCCCAGAACGCGGTGGCACGCCGCCGGCGAGCTCAACGCCGCCGCGGCCTGCTCTGCCCCTGTGGCGTCAGCACGACGTCACAGAGGCCCCACGCGTCAGTTTTTTTTGCTGTTAAATGCTGCAAATTCAATAGATTTAAAACAATAAATATATCAAACTGACCACCAAACAAAAAAAATACTACTCAATTTGTCCACTTCATCTAGCGGGAAAAAAAAGATGTGCTTCTTCTAAACATTATTTAAAAAAAAATTCTACTTACGGATTTGATTTAAATTAAACTTCAAAAATCGTATCTTCTAAATATGGATTCGATTTAAATTAAACTTTACAAATTACAATTTTTTAAAGGTAATTACAATTAAAAAAAAACAAAATTCCCACACTTTATAAAAAAAAGGATATTTCAAATTTCGAATTTTACCACACGGTCCATATGACCAAATTCCAGATTCGAAAAAACCTCAAACATTTCAATGGCTTCCAAATTCAAGCATTTGAAATCGAATAAAAAAATACGAATAGCTTCCCACTTTCACCAATTTTCAAAATTCACACAAATTGTAATTCAATATCTAAAACAATAAATATATCAAACTGGCCACCATCGCACAAAAAAAAATTCGCAAATTTCCACACTTTCCAAAAAAAAAGGATATTTTCAATTTTGAATTTTACCACACGGTCCATATGACTAAATTCCAGATTCGAAAAAACTTCTAAAATTTCAATGGCTTCCAAATTCAAGAATTTGAAAACGAACAAAAAAAAAATATACGAATAGCTTCCCACTTTCACCAATTTAAAAAAACACAGTAATTTCCAGACGATAATATTACTACATCAGACGAATTAACGTAAATGATATCCTTTTTAAAAAATATGTTTACAAAAAAAAATGTTGCACTCCTAACAGCTAGGACCATTTTACTAAAACAATTTTCATAAAATAAAAATGTTCAGAAAACAATATTTCCAAACATATCCACCTAAAAAAATATGAATAACATATCCGACCGATCAGAATAAATATATACTTGCTCCCAAAAATGTATAACATTTCAAAAAAAAAGAATCCGTTCCTCTAAATATGTTAAAGGTAAATTTTTCCACAATGCTTGATTACATGAATAATTGCATAGAATACAGATTCATATCCCCTAATTATGGATTTAATTTCAAATGCACCTAATAAATTTCAAAAAAAATGTTTTCCCTCGAATTATTGATCTAAATTAAAAATCTAATAGCAATCAAATAGGATAATATTTACAGATTCAAACTCTCCACACAAATAATTTCCGGACGATAATATTTGACTACATCAGATGAATTAACATGGACAATATCCTTTTCAAAAAAAAATGTTTACTAAAATGTTGCAGATAGTATTTGACTAGATCAGACGAATTAACGTAAATGATATCCTTTAAAAAAAATATGAACACAAACAAAAATAATATACGAATAGCTCCCCACTTTCACCAATTTAAAAAAAAAACACAGTAATTTCTAAACTATAATATTTGACTACATCAGACGAATTAACGTAAATGATATCCTTTTAAAAAAAATATGTTTACAAAATATGTTGCATTCCTAACAAGTAGGACCATTTTACTAAAACAATTTGCATAAAATAAAAAATGTTCAAAAAAAACAATATTTTCAAACATATCCACCTAAAAAATATGAATAACATATCCGACCGATCAGACCAATTTAAAAAAAACAAAGTTATTTCTAGACAATAATATTTGACTACATCAGACGAAATAACGTAAATGATATCCTTTTAAAAAAATATGTTCACAAAAAATGTTGCATTCCTAACAGGTAGGACCATTTTACTAAAAAATTTTGCATAAAATAAAAAATGTAAAAAAAAACAATATTTTCAAACATATCCACCTAAAAAATATGAATAACATGTCCGACCGATCAGAATAAATAAATACTTGCTACTTATGACCAAAAAAAATTCTAATATTTGACCAACATTTAAGTCAACATACCAGCATTCCATAAAATATATCGAGAGTGCTAAAAGAAAAAACGTTACATACTTATATCAACTTACAAAATATATTCAGACATTTTCCATTTAGCCAAATTTTTGCCACCATACGAATAAACATTCCCCAGAAAAACAGGAATCAAATTCAAATGGATTTTCTAATTCAAAATAAATATTGGCTTCGAAATACAAAAATGTATGAATATTTCAAATCACTAAAGACTTCAGTAACCTACACAATATATTAAAAAAAACTCACAAAAAAAATGTTGTCTATTCATACCAAAATAAAAACATATTCGAACACTTTAATTTGGCTAACATTTTGCTGAACAACAAAACACAAAAATTGTACAAAAAAAAATCACCAAGTGCGTGGCGTGACGGCACGCCAAATTCAACTAGTAGGTATATAGTCATAGTTGTATTAACCCAAATCAAAATTAACCTAGCAAAATCACTGATGATCGGTATGAGAGACAAGGAAATGCAACACATTAATCTGGATAGAAACGAAATTGCACAGATAAATACATCTCTAAATTTTACACACAAGAACATGTCTCGGTCCTCAACGTTGTACAAGATTACACAAGATACCGTTATCTCGATTGGATTGCAGAGCTACTCCAGCAGGCCATCCATTGGACTGAAGACCGAAACATACACATGAGCATAATGAAAACTAAAGTGTTTCACAAGAACGGGGCGATGCCGAACAAATTATGGTTGTTATAAACCTGTAGAAAAGGAGCAGACAGACTGGTGTAAAAAAAAAATCTTTTTTTTTAGACTAAAAAAAAAAAATCTTCTGCCGAAGAGTGAGTGTGGCCTGTTCCATCGCAGTGGCAGAGGGCAAATCCTATATATATATGGCTCATTAGCGATGCGAAACGCCCGAAGGAGACCGTGTATGGGCCTGCCCATCTGGCCGATTTTTCTTTTTTCTCTTTACTTTCCTTTTCTGTTTTTTTTTCTATTTTTTTTTCTTTTTCTTTCCTTTTTTCGTTTCTTTTCTGTTTCCGTTTTCGTTTTCATAGTTCTTTTATTTTTCGTTTTTCATTTTTCTTCTTATTTTTCGTTATTTTTTTAATATTTTCTTTTCTCGTTTTTTTTCACTTTTTTAAGATTTTTGAAAAAAGTTTTGAATATCGTTCAAAATTAAAAATGAGCACGACTAGGTGAAGAGCGCCCTTCAGCCAGCGCGCGAGAGCTCGCGGAACACGCGCGGCGGAGCGTTCCGTGCGTGGCACGTGGCAAGCAGCTGGCTCTAGCGCAGCGCGGGCGACCATCCACTTGCACTGGCCATGAAAACAACATTAGATGTATATAATATTCACATAAGATCCGTGCGTGCTAACCTCCCGGGTCGCCTCACAGGCGACTCCGGAGGTCCCCCACTCCGCCACCCCCTAGAGCTCCTCGATCCATCGCCCTCTCCACCCTGCCGCTGCCGGAGGAGGCTGCCCGTCGGCGGACGGCGGCGGTGGGGTGCCTCATAAGATTTGTTTCTCCTTTTTCGTCTTCCTTCTCGTCGCCTCGATCTGGCCATCGCGGGACCTCCCTGATCCGGCCGCATCTGGCTGCCCCTGAGGATGCCGACCCCGTCCTTGATCCTGCCGCCTCCGGCCGTCCCGAGGACGCTGCCAATCTGGGCGCCGGTGATTGGGCCGCCGCTGGCCATCATAGGGCAAAAGGGATGGAATCACGAGGGCGCCTAGTTCTTCCGGCTGCTGGGCACCGAGGTGGTGCCGGCGGCCAGCAAGACGGCGGCGGGCTGGATCTCCTCCGTTCAGACGCTGTTTTTTCGGGTCCTCATGTTGAATAAAGGAGCTGGTCCTAGGGTTCTTCTCGCATCAAGGTTGCAATCTGCCGGATGCCTATCCCCATTGATCTGGCTGGACAGTTGTGTTTCGGAAGGCTCCGCCGGCAAATTCCACTGGGCGTCTCATGCCTGGAGATTGCTGGATCGGATGGTATTCGATCGTGCGCACCCATGTTTTACTCTGACCGTTTGGTTTCAGAGGGAGCGCTTCGAAGCTCTGCTGGCTGTTAATATCATGGAGCACGCTTTCTCGTTCCATGGTGCTGACGGAGAATGACGTGGAAGCCGAGATCTGAGGACTGGCAATGGTGGTTCGAATCTTTCTAGCGATGAGGAATTGGCTTGGTGTTTCATGACTTGGAGCAGCGGCATGTAAGTGGGGGCGACAACATACGTGAAGTCCAAAGTCCTACCTTTCAGGGTGAAAATCCAAGGTCTGGACTTAATTGGTTGTGCCTGGCAGTGGTCTTGTTGGAGACATTGTTTTGACAGTGAGGACTATCTTCAGGGTGAAAACCCAAAGTCTGGCCTTAATTGGCTGTGCCTGGCACTGTTTTTCTTGAAGGCGTTGCTTTTGAAGAATTGGACTCCAGGTGTTGTTTTGATGGTGGTTGTGCGGCTGCCGCAAGAACTGTAACTCCGTAGCGGGACTTTTCTTTTTTATTTCTTCTTCTTTTTGTCTTTCGGCTGTGTACATCCATAATTACTCTGATTATTACGTTGTTACAGAGGCTGGGTATAATTTGTATCTCCACGATATTAATATACACTCTATCTAAAAAAATGCATGCACCGATCGTTCCAGCTAGCTAGCTGAACCGATCGTTCGATCGTGCTAGCTAGCTGAAGTGACCAACGCCCACATATTTAACAAATATTTTAGGAAAAAGAGAAAATAAAAAGAGAAAAATATTAATAAAGATCTTGAAGGGGTGTATTGGTCGTTGTCCCTAGTATTTCGTTGATTCATCTGTCGTTCCGTGTGCTGCGGGCTGCACCCAAATTTAGGCAGTGCAATGCTCCGACGAATGCAGTGCACTGCCTAACCAAAGACAGTTCAGGCAGTGCACTGCCCGACCGAGTGCACTGCCCAACCGAAGGCAGTGCAGGCAGTGCACTGCGCAACCGAAGGCAGTGCACTGCGCAACCAAAGGCAGTGCACTGCCCGACCGAAGGCAGTGCACTGCGCAACTGAAGGCAGTGCACAACCCGACCGAAAGCAGTGCAGGCATGAAGACAGTGCACTGTGCAAACCGAAAACAGTGCAGGCAGTGCACCGCGCCATCCGAGGCAGTGCACTAAAAAAGAGAAAAAAGGCAGTGCATTGGACCATCCGAAGCAGTGCACTGCAAAAAAAAGCTTTTGCACTGCATCTAAAAAAACAGAAAAGGCAGTGCAAACTACACACTCCAGGCAGTGCACAAAAAAAGTTCGTCGAAACATATCAACATGGGATCTAGTTTTGAAGATCTCGACGCGACTAACTAATTACCGAAAACGGATCATGATTTGGAAACTCGGTTCGTAAGATATTTATTTTTTGTCATGGAACCAAAAAGAGAAAAAGGAAAAGCACACCCAACACCAGCGAGCAGCGAGACGCCCCTGGCCTACACGTGGCGAGCAGCGAAACTCACGCGCGGGAGCAAGGGAACGTTCAGAATGCCCCACGTGGCGCTTGCGGACGCAACGCTAAGCGCGCTGGACTCGCGCGCTTTTCTTAGTAATTCTGATTAAAAATTGTTCATATTCAAAAATTGTTCAAATATAAGATTTTGTTCATATATCAAAATTGTTCCAATTTAAAGTTTATTTATTTCCTAAAATTATTCAAATTCAAGTTTTCTTTTATATTCTAAAATTGTTCCAATTCAAGATTTTGCTCACATTTGAAAATTGTTCCAATTCAAGATTTTGTTCATATTCGAAAAAAATTCTAATTCAAAAAAATCCATATTTGAAAAATTGTTCAAATTCAATTTTTGTTCATAATTAAAATTTGTTCAAATAAAAAATTGTTCATATTTCAAAATTGTTCAAACTCGAAAAATAGTTCAAATCAAAATTTTGTTCATATTTTCAAATTTGTTCACATTGGAAAATTGTTCATACTTTTTGAAAATTGTTCATATTCGAAAATTGTTCAAATTTGGAAAATATTCATATTGATTTTGTTCAGATTTAAAAATGTTCACACTTTAAAACAATATTGAGCTTTAAAAAATAAACAATAACAATACTTTTCTATATTGGGCCGTTTTTAAGGCAGACCATGAAGTGGCTGTTTCAGGCGACGTTACGCTCCTGCGTCGCCTTGAAGCGATATATAGGAGCTCCCATGGCGGAGCCAGCTGGGTGAAAGGCTGGTGCGGGCCCCACCCTAAGATTTGGCCCAGCCCATATATCACCTATAGAAAATAAATGGGGGAAATAGAGGGAGTAGTGACTAACTGACTATACTTCAGTCTGGCCCGCAACGGCGGACCTTCATGGGGGCCAAGGTGGGCCGTGCCCCCCAGCAAAAATGTAATTTTACTACTATTCATTAGTAATAAGCTTACAGTCCATAAGCCCATGAAGAATTACTAGTTATGATTTGCTCCACTGGGAATAAAATACAGAACGGACCTTCATGCAGGCAGTTCTCCCTCGCGTTTGCAGGCTTTTTCTACCAGGGTTTTTTTATTCGAAGAGTAGTAGACAAGTGCAAAGGACAATATGTTACCTTCTCTAAATACAAAGCAATATTGTCTCCTAGATGCGAGAAAATATGGTGTACAACCTAGGGTTTCAAAACTTCTCCACGGTGAGAGAAACATGAAGGAGAGGGAGAGATTCAAAGTGTGATAGAGAAATGAGTGCACCGTCGCAGCTTGCTAGTAAACATAGAGAGGGAGATTGCAAAGAAGTATGATTATAAGGATATTCTTCCGGATTTCATAGGTGCAAAGAAACGAAGAGCTGATTTGTAGTGATTAACTAAATGGGTCCATAATGAGTGAAAATCCATCGTTAACCAGTATATGATTTCTTTTGTTTTGATAGAGCCTACACATATATTGATGTTAGAAATATATTTTGTGAACAAGATCAATCTAATTATATATAGTTATGAAAATGGTACAAATTCTAGCTCGTTGCTGTGATATGCTTTGGTGTTTCCTAAAGAAATTAGATGACATTTTGTAGCTTCCCCCCCCCCCCCCCCCCCCCCCCCCCCCAAAAGTTTTTGTTCAAGGTGCGCCACTGCTGGCCCGCCTAGCTTTTATTAGCGCCACAATTAAAGATTTCTTAGCGTTTCACTCTTTTTAGATTTCCGAGATGAGCCGATGAGGTTTGTACCCAAGACATGCTTCTGTGGGGAACTCGAGATCAAGCTCCACAAGGAACTAAATTAATTACGACTTGCAAACACCATTGAGGCAAGTCCACACGATGAACAACCCCTACTGTAAACGGTACTCAGATAGGTATATCAATACATGAAGCGTACAAGTCTTCTGATCTAGGAGTAATTAACAAGCCATCACACACCATAATCAAGCACGATCCAAACAATCCTAGCTAGTTTTAATCAAATCCGTCTGCATGCTCGCTCACCACACCATACGCATGCATTGCAAGCCAGCTGAATTTAAACAAGAAAAATACTCTCAATCGATCGTCGAGATCGAAGCGATAGTAGGTAGGTAAGAACTAAGTCTCAGACGTTGTCGGATGTGGTGGAGGAAGGCGGCAGCAGAGGCTGGGTGATGGAGGAGGCCAGCTTTGCACTCCGGATCTCGCGCTCGCCACCAGAGGAGTTAGCTGCGGATGCTGCCGCCATGGCCGCCTCCTTGCCATTGCGGAACCTCTCCTCGCTCTTGCCCCAGAGCACGAAGTAGAGCCCCGTGATGATGAGCGCGGCGCCGATGATCCCTCCGAGGTAGAACTTCTCGCCGAGGGTGATGGAGGCCATGATAGCGACGACGAGCGTCTGCACGGGCTGGTACACCGCCACGAACACCGGGCCCCCGCGGTCGATGCACCAGATCTGCACCGCGAACGCCACGCCGGAGGCGATGAAGCCCTGCATATATTGCACCATTTTCATTGTCATGACAGCTGCTAGCTGGCTCGTGAGATATGTGTATGCGTAATCATCAATTTCCATATCTCTTCAGAGTAAAAAGCAAGCAGCTTAAGATCTGCTGAGACATGTTTAGGCTTCTTAGTTGCGCACTAATGATCATGCCCTCCACTGACAGACTGACTTGTTATAGTATATAATATGGAAAATGTGATCATTAATTTGTTTACAGCATGTTGCAGAGATTGCACCACTTTTAGTCATTTCTTAATTAGTTTACGTTCGAGGAAATCAATTTGTTAAGAACAAGGCTTACGGCGTAGAGGATGGTGAAGATCTCGGAGCCGGAGTGGAAGACCCAGGCGTCGGCGTCCCTCTCGAAGAAGGCAGCGATGATGAGGAACTGGATGACGCCGAAGAAGCAGGTGTAGGAGGTCACCGACAGCCTCGCCGGGTACTTCTTCAGCACGGGCGCCTGCAGCACCAGCCAGCCGGACCACGACAGGCAGTGTCCGATCAGGTAGACGCACCCCAGCGTCCAGTTCTTCCCCTCCCCCGCCACCGCCGCCAAAAACGGCACCTGCTGCAACCCCTTGTCGTCGCCGGCGCCGGCGGGGCCGAAGATGGTCGGCCCCTTGTACAGCGTGATCACGGACGCCCCCGCCACGCACGCCAGCGTGCCCACTACCTTGGCCACGCCGTCGCGGCGGTCCAGCCGCACCTTTTCGATCCGGAGCGCGGCGGCCATGGCGAAGGTGATGGCCGGGACGGAGTTTTGGATCGCCGAGGCGAACGTGGGCGACGTGTTGTCCAGGCCCAGTAGGTAGAACCCCTGGTTCGCCGTGATGCCGCACAGCGCGAGGAAGAAGAACTGGACGACGAAGTTGAGGGTGAGCTGCGGACGGTCCTTCTTCTCCAGGAAGTAGGCGAAGGGGACGAGGAGGAAGAGCGCGATGATGTTGCGGTACACGGGGAAGACGAGCTTGCTGATGCCCATGTTCAGGGCCAGACGCGACACCACGTGGAAGCCGGCGTATCCGAACTGCAGTGCCAGCATCGCCACGTGGAGCTGCGCCTTCTCCGGCATCCCGCACACCCGGCGAGCCTCTACCGCGTCCGCCATTGCTGCCCCTGCCTCTCTTGCTCTCTCACGATCGAGATCGCAGCAGCTAGCTAGAGCGAGGAGAGAGGAAGCTTAAGGGGAAGGCCTAGGCCTGGGATGAGGTGAGTGAGGAGTGCAGCCAGGGGGTCTCTAGCTATATAGACTCGCCACTTAGACAGTAGGTATGCTACTGAGTGACTGGCACTCCGTTAAGCCCTCCGTAATGGGAAACGATTTATCCGTATCCAATGCATTCCAGATCATCAGCTGTTGTTAAGGAACATTAACCGTTTCTTATTTTCTCCTCCTCATTTTAGCTATGCAGCCAGGGTGTGATCGAGCAGCTCGAAAAAATACCCACTTAGAGCATCTCTAACCCATCCCCTTAAAGTTAGAGGATGAGCAAACTTGCTCCTCTAACGGCCGAAACCGGCTCTAACCGAACCCTCAAAATCCTTTAGAGGAGCAAATATGGGAAAGTGACCCCTATAATTTTCCCCTCCTCTCCCAAATTTCCTCCCCCTCGTGCTCGACTCCTATCCCGCGCCGCCGTCAACCCTGACCGGCAAAATCGCACCGGAGCTCGGTTCCGCGGCCCCGTCGGACTTCTCCGCGGACGCGACGCCGCCGGAGACGACTCCCGCGACGGAGGCGATGCCGCGGAAGCGGTTGGGCACCTCCGGCGTGGCCCGGTCGTCGGTTTCGGCCGTGAAGGCGACCTCCAAGGCCACGGCGACGGCGGGGAAGCTGGGCCGGCCGCCCCTTGCGCCGGTGGTGAGCGGGCCACGCGCGCGGAAGCCGACGGAGGCCATGCTTGCTATCTCTCAAGCGGCGGAGGAGAAGAGGAAGAGGAAGGCCGCTGCGGCCTCCACACCCAAGCCGGCGACCACGGCGACGAAGGGCAAGCCCAAGGCGACCACCCAGGCCACACCGTCGCCCTCCTCGCCGGCCATAGTCGCACCTCAACACACCGCCCGCGAGGTGATCGTTGAAATGCCCGGGCCGCCTCGGAGTGCCACCGACGTTGGCATCGACGAGTTCATGTCTCAACTCGATCATTCGCACCATCAAGGCCTCGACGACCTCAACTTTAGCAGCGACGAAGTGGAAGCCACCGAGGACCAAGACGGCAATTACCTGGCCGGGGAAGATGAGGCCACCGAGGAGGCGGAAGGGGAAGATGAGGCCACCGTGGAGGCGGAAGAGGGGTTGACTGAGGTAGAGGCGCCGACGAACGGCAAGAAGAAGAGCAAGAAGGGGAAGAACACGCCCAAGGCCCCGGGCAAGAGAACCGCTAACTATAGCGAGGAAGAAGATATTGCTTTGTGCCACGCATGGATGAACGTTTCCCTCGATGCTTCGGTTGGCACCGATCAATCGAAGGACAAGTTTTGGGAGAGGATTGAAGAGTACTACCACAATGTGGTCACCGTGCCCTCCTACCGAACCCAAGGTTCACTTGGTCATCGTTGGGGCGCAATTCTTGAGTGTTGCAACCGTTGGGCCGGGGCCGTGGAGTATGTGACCAATGCACCACCGAGTGGGGTGCCAATCACCGAGTGGGGGCCTCTCCAACAAGATGTGTACAAGCACCGCAACAAAAAGGGTGGACACAAGCCCTTCACTTTGCACCATTGCTACAAGGAGCTCCAAGGCAATGAGAAGTGGGTTCGGAGAAACTATGAGACCACACCAAAGAGGGCTAGGATAAGCCAAAGGGATGAGGCCGATGATGATGAAGAAGACCTCAACAAGAGGCCGGAGGGTGTCAAGTTTGCAAAGGAGAAGAAGAAGAGGGGTGGTGTCGGCGCTTACAAAGATGAGTTCAATGCCATCATCGAGACAAAGAAAGCATTGGCGGCCGAACGCAAGGGCGACAAGGAGGCTAGGTGGAATGAACTCAAGGTGTTGGAGGAGGAGAAGTGGCGGTCCAAGTTGGCGGTAGAGGAGCGAAGGATTGCACTCGAAGAAGAGAGGATGAGGAAGGAGAAGAAGCTAGAGGAAGAGAAGATGGCACTTGAGAGGGAGAAGTTGGCCAAGGAGAGGGAGGATGCCGACCGCAACATCATGTTCATGAACCCGAGCACATTGGATGACAAGGCTAGAGCTTATTGGGAGATTGCGCGTGCGAGGATTTTGGCCCGAGAGAGTGGTGGTGGTGGCGGTGTTGATGGTGGTGATGGTGGCCGAGGTGATCTTTGAGGTGGCCGAGATGGTGAAGGCCTCACTTTTGGAGTTAAAATGATCGATTTGATGTATTTTGGACAATATTTATGCATGTTTGTAATATGGATACTTGACATGTGGTGTTGAGATTTGAAATTAGTGATGAAAATTTTTTACTCCTCTAAGTTTTTGGGGATCGAATCCGGCAGTCAAAATTTAGAGGAGCAAATATAAGAATCTAAGTTTTTTGGGATCCTTTTGCTCCTCTAACTTTAAGGGGATGGGTTAGAGATGCTCTTAGACAGTAGGTATTTTTGTGCATCCTAGCTAGCTATGCAGAGGCCGGGTGTAATGCTTAAACTTTTAAGTAATAAAAGCTCCTTTATCAAAATAAATTTATTTCTTTCTCTTCATCTTTCTCTTTTGGGTTTGTCTATGTCTCAGTTGACTGAGAATTTCTTAAATCTCAATCACCTCAGAAAAGTGTAACTATAGTTCAAAAAAGTGCAACTAGAACGAGTTACACTTTTCTGACAGAAAAGTGCAACTGCACATTTCTTACCAGAAAAGTGCAACTCATGCACATTTTTATGGGTGAATGAGACATAAGAAAAAATCAGGCGCCTGAGGATTAGCAAATCCGTTTAAAAAAAAGTGTAACTGGAACGAGTTGCACTTTTCTGGCAGAAAAGTGCAATTGCACATTTCTCTCAGAAAAGTGCAACTCATGCATATTTTTGTAGGTGACTGAGACATAAGAAAAAATCAGACGCCTGAGGATTAGCAAATCCGTTCTCTTTTAGCATTAGCGGGGGCACACGAAAGCCCGTTAACTGGATGGTATTAATGACATGCCTCATTTTGCATGTTGAGAGCCGTTTCTAAAATAAAAGAGACGACTCTCCTCTTTTTCTTATTTAACGAGGGTTCCACCTGTAATGCCCCGGGATCGGTACTATGTAGACTTAGCGATTTCCGCCAAATCCGCATAATAACGATCCTAGGACGCCCACCAGGCATAACGTGCACGTCGCAACACACACGTTATGCGGGTGGAATTGTGATAACATTACAATAGTTCTCGACGGAACCCACAAAAGAACATATATACAACAACGACTCACAGAGTCAAAAATACAAAAGATACATTACAAAGATCCAAACAACAGCGGAAGCGAATAGTATCCGGCTACGGATAAGAATACAAATTGGACTAAGAGTCCTAAAGATAACCAAAGGCACAATATCCCTGCCCAGGCCAAGCCGGAGGGATTCCCAAGCTAACGTCGTCACACTTCATACCTGTTGGCTGCCATGGAATAGCAGCCCCAAAGGGGTCAGTACTATGAAGTACTGGCAAGTAATACTCACAAGATATCAAAGCTGGAATTCCGGGGAAAGAGGGTTAGCGATTGAGGCGGCGGCAAGCAAAACTATCAACTAATAGAGACACGCTACAACTTCCATCTAAAAGAGACAAGGTAAGAGAGCGCATAAGGGGCCAGCTATACTAGCACCAAACATAACCCAGCCGATTCCTTACCAGCCCGTTTATCCCACGAGCAGCAAGCCCAAAGGCACTCACACAGTTGGCAATTTTATAAGTTGTTATTGAAGTAGCTCTATCTTACTAATCAATTTATTATCATTAGGTGTAAGTTGTCTATGATCTTGTTAGCCAGCACATTTCACCAAGTCGTCCATAACCGCGGACACGGCTTTTCGAAAAGATTTAACCCTGCAGGGGTGCACAAATGTAACCACACGCACTTCAACCCTTGTTGCCAGCTATTAGCACACTTCCTATGGTGTGCCGGCAGGGTATCTGACACTACACTTTCCTTCTCTACAACACTAGTCCAGGGAACCACCTAGCTAAGTCTGACCCACCTTGAAAGTCCGGCCGAAGCTCCGAGGTGGACTTAGCCGATGCGAGAACGGCTTCGGGAGGGAACACTCATACGATTGCCCCTCCTTCCACACTCGATAAACGAACGCTCCGCAACCCTACCGTAAGTAACCATCACGTATCATATCTTCCGGAGGCGTCCCATCCGTGTACCTGCAACAATATAGTAAAGCGCCGCGCAAATGGAAACACCCGAAATACTTGTGACGCCCTTGACAAGGCTGCAGATCTGGTACAAGGTCGAGGGGAGTCCCATTTCCTCCCACATATGGGTAGTGCGCTCAGTCTTGGATCAGAGGACAAGAACTCGGATCCTAGGCGACACTAGCAGAACAAAACACCACGATTGGCCTTCTGCCGGTACCTTATCTTTATTATTCATATCCCATCGCCAAACATTATAGATTATCATGTGAATTTAAACCCAACTAACAAATTTATAACAAGACTAGAACATGACTCGAGCAAAACAAACCTAAGCATGCACTACGACTCGCAAGGCCAACAAGATAAACAAGCAACAGGTTAATAGGATGTGGAGGGGTGGCTATATCATGGCTGCAAGGTAAACATGCAAATAGGATCGAGACACAAGCATCGCAATATAAGGCTAGTAAGGAACAAAAGATAGGACGTATGAGAGACAGAAAACAAGCGAAGATAGCAAGGGAGTATCACTTGCCTGCAATCCGGTAGAGGTAGCAGAACCTGTCGTTGCTCACATCAACTCATCGTCCTATTCCCGAAGAAGCCACAAACACTGGAAGCGCAAAAGATGCATTTTACTACTACGGTAAAAGAAGTGGCATGTTGATGACATGATGCATGACAAATTAAAGGTTGTCCAATTTTATTTCCTAACACATGGCAAAAGCATTTTAAATGGGATCGGTGCTCAATATAGATGCACCGGACAAATCCCATAATTAGTTGATTTAATTCGACTAAATGGATAAAGGTGCGATATTGATTAATGATGCATGATTTTAGAAGATACGGATATAGGTAGATAGGGCTAGGGTTGGGGTCACACATCGGAACGAGGATCTTCAGATTGGAAGCCGTCGTCTTCGGGTCATAGTCGAAGTAGTCGAGGTAGTCGTTCATCTGGAGTCGGAGTAGTCGAGGTAGTCGACGTCGTGGAAGAAGTCATACTCGGGTCGTCGTGGTTGCGGACCTTGGCGTTCCGGGCTTCGGGGTCGATGGGGTTCCACGGCATCGGGGTACTCGGGCACCGATCTTCACGGACACGCACGAAGGCGGCCGGCACAACGGTACGGAGAACTTGGCGGGTTCCGGTCGGGGAAGATCTTGGCGTATCCTTCTTCGGTCATCGGGCGAGGTTCACGGCGTTGTCCTTCGGCTTCACGACGGGAACGGGAAACATAGCACGGGAGACGCCGGGGAACTCAACGGAGACGTCGGGAAACACCGAGAACGACCGTCGAGGACGAGAACAGGAGCGGCCGTCGGCCTTCGGCTTCACGATGGGAACGGGAAACACGGCACTCCGGGACGGGGACAGCAGCATGAGCACAGCACCACGGGAGACGGACGGAGACACGGCGCCGGGGAAAAAATCACATGAAGAGCACACACAACACCACATCAACGGACAGGAGCCTGGTTTTCGGGTCGGGACGGACACGGAGGACGTCCACGGCGAGGTTGGCGTGTAGGAGGCGGACGAGCAAGACGCGGGGCTCGCCGGCCTGAAGCAGCAGGAGACTGGGAGGCGAGGGTGGCCGGCGTGGACGGGCTCGAGCTCGAGGAGGCGATCTACGCGAGGAGGTCAGGACAAGGAGGAGGAGGCAAACGTGCCCGGAACGGTGAGGAGAGGCCGGGCCGGAGGGAGAGACGGGGGGAGCAGGCGGAGCCGGGCCGACCGGTGGCGGAGCAGCGTGCGGGAGGGGAGGCCACGGCGAGCTGGGGATGGGAAGCCGGTGCAGGGAGGCACGGCCGGAGGAGGAGCGGGAGCCGCGGAGGGGACGGCCTGGGGAGGCGCGGGCCGGCGGCGGCCTGGAGGGGATGCGGTTCGGCCGGGCTGGGGAGTTTGGCGCGAGGGAACGACGGCCAGAGGGCGGGTGGTAGGAAGGAGAGGAGGAGGAGCAGGAGGGGAGAGGACGGCGGCGAGCTGGACCGGCGCGGTGGTGGAGGTGAGGAGCACGGGGAGGTGCGGGGTGAGAGGAGGAAGAGTACACGGGAGAGAGAGAGAAGATAAGGGGAAAAAGAAAAGGGAAGAAAAGAAAAGAAGAGGGGAGAGAAAGAAAAGGAGGGGAAAAAAGAAAAAGAAAAGGGGTGGAAGGGCCGATCCGCGAAAAATAGAAAACAGAGGAGGGTGGCTGCAAAAAGGCAGGGGGTGGGAAATGAAGTTTCCAGGGGAAACCCTAGGGTTTGGAGGTTAGGTGGGCTTGGGCCAGATTTTGGGCTTCTCTCTCGCGTCTCAAAACATTTTCTTTTGCAAAATAATTTTGGCAATTAATTTTTGAAAACGGAGACGACTGTCTCGGTAAAACTTTTCCAACAAATTTTTAGCAAAATAAAATAGGGTTTATTAAAAATAGTTTTTGTTGCCAAAAAAATATGCGATGCGATGATGCTGATGTCATGATGATGCAAAAAGAAAAAAAAAACAAACAAAAATCTAATTTGGGAAATACCCCGGGGCATTACACCACCTAAACAAAAGTGTAACGTGGCTATTTAAGAGGCGGTCTAACTTGGAGCAACGCGGACGGCCTTAGAGGTTACCGATCATTAGTGCTAACAGTGAAAGTTGAGCGAGGGGGAGACTTTCATGCATAGATTATTTGATCCCTCCATCATGCCTCGAGATTCATGAGATCGCATCGAAACACTATTTTTTAAGAGAGCCGCGAGTGTTGTTAGGACACCCATTATCTCCATTTTGTTTTCAAGAACACATAAAAAATATAGGGCGGCGGAATGTTCTTGGATTTTATTGTACTATGCTACCTATTTCACTTTTTTGTGGAGGCCACATACGATCAATTTTTTTTATTGAAACTTTTCACAAATAAGATTCAAGGCAATATGTATGTGTAATTGTGTATGCATTATTTGAAGATTTTATGAAACTTAAAAATTCAAAATTCTGCCGATTTGAAACTCTGGCTGTCGTGAACTCGTGCCCATCTGAATATATACCTCTCAGAAGGCCATATCAGGGCAAAAGCCTGTGCCACTCCCAAATACTCTCAAATACTACAGTGGATGCATGGGTGGACTTCGAGTTATAACATAGAGAAGGGGGGCTAGGCCACCCCAACAATTGGAAGTTGTGAAGAACAGTATGCACTATAAATCCTTTTGCTTAGTGATTTAGTCATACCCCCCCCCAATGAAGTTTTGAATAGTAAATCTATCATCTCAATATGCCTCAACGTTAGCTCCTGGCTTCGCCCCTGCAGGTTGCCCAGCTCATCGGCAACATTGTAGCTGGCTTGGGCAGAGGGTTGTGTCAACAACAATGTGATATTTTCGCGATGGATTTTTGTGTTGGTGCTTCGTAGATGATTTTGTTTGAGACGCGGTGATTAGATTCTGGTTGTACTTTTGATTAGAACCTTGCGGTGCAGCAAATTTATCTCACTTGCTTGGGTGGCTTGCTTGCATTATCTGTTCCTGAAGATGTGTCAAGATAGCTTATGCTAGCAACAACTTCTTCCCTGATCATGTGGGACATAAATGCATGTTGGCATGGGAGCATTATCTTGCAAGTCCTCAGCTTGATTAGCAGTATTTTTTATTTTCACAAACCTAGGACTATTTTATGCATGTCACATGAATCTTATGTGTGTGTGTGTGCGTGTGTGTGATATGCGTGTGTGTTATGTGGTTTTTGCGTTGCGAATCTGTCCATGGCGGTAGCTTGTCCTCTCTTGGATACGTAGGGCCAGGTAGTGTTAACTGTTTGTGTCCTCACGCAATTTCTAAGAGAAACAACACATAGTCCTGATGTCTACTACACGCTTATATTCTTTTAGATTCTGTTGGGCCTCCAAGCGCAGAGATTTGTTAGACAACAACCAATTTCCCTTAAGTGAGTAACCCAAGGTTTATCAAACACAAGGAGGCGTAGGTTGAATGTATCCCTCTCAAGCAACCCTGCAATTAAGATACAAGAAGTATCTTGTGTCCCCAACACACCTAATACAATTGTCAGTTGTATAGGTGCACTAGTTAGGTGAAGAGATGATAAAATACGGGTAATATGGATTGTAAAACAAGGTTTTGTAATTCTGTAATAAAAATGGCAGCAAGCGAACAAGTGGCAAAAGTAACTAAAAACGGTGTTTCAATGGTTGGAAACAAGGCCTAGACGTTATTTGAAGATCATTCTAGTGACTACTCTCAACATCATTAACATAATTAAACACATGATATTTTCTATAAAAGCATGCATGATAGACGTTATTTGGAGATCATTCTTTTGTGGATCAAAACAGGATGAGATCGCATAGGGCTATTGTTGGAGATATGCCCAAGAGACAATAATAAATGTTATTGATAATCATATTTCTCCGTTCATGATATGTTTAATTCCATGCTAGAATTGTATTAACTGGAAACAAATACATGTGTGGAATATAAACGGTAATGTGTCCCTAGTCTTTCCTCTTGTGACTAGTTCGTTTGATTAAGTGATGGTTAGATGTTTCCTAACCATGGATTTATGAATCACTTAATAAACGAAGTTTGTATTATGGGTGATGATATAATGGACAAGACTCAAATTAAATAGGTGTCAGATATAGTTTCCTTAGACCATGAGATTATGTCACTCCCGCTTATCGGAGGAGTGCTTTGTGGACATCAAACATCACTTCGTAACTGGGTGATTATAAAGGTGGCTTTCAGGTTCTCCAATGATAGGTTGTTGGGTGGCATGTTTCAAGACTGGGATTTGTTCGTCCAACAGTTGGATAGATATCTCTAGGCCCTCTCGGTAGTATAGCATCCAAACACTTGCAAGCATATGACTAAGTAGCTAGTCATAAGGGATCCTATTCTATGGGAACGAGTAAAGAGAACTTGTCGGTAACGAGATTAATCAGATATGGAGATATCAGTGGATTAGATCTCGAACAAGTAAAATATCGTGAAACAAAAGGAATCGTATATGGATTAATTGAATCCCGGACATTGTGGTTCGACTAGTAAAGTACTTCGTCAAATATGTAGGAATTAATATGGATATCCCGGTCCCGCTATTAATAGGACATATTCACGAACCCGCAGAGTCACACACTTAACGTTCGATGTAGTTAGGGTTTGAGATAAATGATGGTGAGAACGAATATTGATTCAGAGTCCCGGATAGGATCCCGGACGTCACGAGGAGTTCCGGAGTGGTCCGGAGAATAAGATTCATATAAGGAAAGTGGTTTCCGGAGGATTAGAAAGGTTCGGGAATTTATCGGTAAAGTACCGGAAAGTTCTAGAAGGTTCTAGAGGGGTCTAGAAGTGGGGCCCATAGGAGTATGGGGCCCACAAGGCATGAAGGGGTAGTGGGGTGGCCTAATGGGCTGGCCGCACCACACCCTCAAAGGCCCAGCCAGGCCAAGCTTCTAGAAGGGGGGGGCGGCCGAAACCCTAGGGGTTGCTTGGAGGCCAAGCCTCCCCCCTAGCCGCCGGCCCTAGATGGGGTGGGGCGCAGCCCCCCCTTGGCCCCCTATATAAAGGAGGGTGGGGGAGGGGGTGCGGCACCCAAGGAGCTCCCCCCTAAGGTGCCCTAGCCGCACCCCCCCCCAACCCTAGCCGCCGCCTCCCTCCTCCTCCTCTCTCCCGATAGCCGCTTGGCGAAGCCCTGTCGGATCTCCACCATACACACCACGCCACCGTCGTCATGCTGTTGATATCAAGCCTCTCCAACAACTCTTGCGGGATCAAGAACGTGGAGTCTTCATCGAGCTGAACGTGTGGATATCTCGGAGGCGTTGCTCGTGCGGCGCTTGGACAATACATCTCCTCGCGACTAGACAAGTCTAGTTGCGGGGATCGACTAGCCAACCCCTGCCTCGACAAAACACTCACGGTTTTCTTCGAGGGTGAGATTCGATCTCCTTCTTGCTACCAACCTCTCGTAGATCGGATCTAGATGTTGGGTTTATTCCGCTATCTTTGCGTAGGAAATTTTTTGTTTTCTATGCTGCGACCCTACAGCTATAAAAGCACACCTTAAAGTTCGTATTCCACATCAAGGTAAAGATGGGTGAGAACCCTAGCTTGCCGCTGATTTTCTGAAGATTATATGAAGCCTCAAGCACAAGACTCATCCAAGGGAGATCGCCACCAGCCAACCCGAAGGAAACCAACTTTAAAGATCGTCAACATGAAGTTACCCCAGGAAAAAGGACGCCATCGACGTCATCTGCCGAACAAAAATCTTAGTTCAACACGGCTCAACTAGTCGAAACAAGAAAGACAAAGGTACCTGTTTGGAAAACAACTGGTGTGAAGATTCTTCACTAACCTTTTTCTAAGGTCAATTAAGCCGTGTCTTTTTGAACCCACCTACCAAATTCTAGATTAACATCTAACCCCAGTTTGTGATGGTACTAACTGGCCTTATCTAACCACAAGTTTTGACAAAAAGAGAGGTGATATGGAAAGAATCACATATAGTTGGTAGTGAGAAGATCGCCATCATCAAGGCCGAAGTCGATCAACACTGAAGACCATCTGCGCAGAATTGAACCAGGAAGCAAGCACCATCGACGCTACCTATCGAGCAATCAACCTGTTCAACTGGCCTCGATCAATCACACCGAAGGAGGATTCAAGAAAGCATGAACATCGACTGCTGACATGAAGCTCTTTCTCGAACTTATTAAGGCTAAATGAGAACGCAACCCTTGTACCCTCGTCAAATAGCAAACCAAACCACTTACCTTTAGGGTCCTTGTACTGACTTTTAGATTCCTCTGGAAGCTCGATAATCTAGACTGTACTTCTTCAGATTCTTACCAACGCTTCATGAAGCTCAAGAACCAAGGAAGTCAGCAATGAAGTTCCTCCTTTACTCAGCTGAAGAAGGACAAGCATGAAGACAAATAACCAATGGAATACCTAGGAGAACCAAACAACGGAAGCACCTGCTGTGGACAACGTCAACCACCAAGCAAGTTCAGACGCCCTTAGCAGTTTTTAACATCCTTCTTCTAACTAGAAAACCGGAGAGAGTCGAGTACGCAGACTCGACGCATCCTGAAAACCACGCGTCCCCATCTGCGACCCTCGTAATGAGAAAATAGTACGAAGTAATGTCTGCACCGACCCCAAGCACCAAGGATTGACAACCAAGACGAAGATCGTCAAGCTACTCAAGAAGAACAATGCCTCCAAGTCAACTCCAGCTGCAAACTTCAGCAAGACCGATTAAAAACCCCTTTTTAAGGGGGGAAGACCTGCAATGGGTATACAAGAACGTGGTAATAATTAGTTCCTTGCGCCTTAGCCTCGTAGAAATTGGAAACAACCAACCAAGACTATCCATCAGCATCGATCGTCAAGTCAACCCTATCTTCTAGGATCTGAACCCATTACAGAAAATTATCGACAAGGAACGACCTCGCAACATCAATTTGTCAAGACCTCACCTGGCGACCTCACTAAAGAAGCAACGACCTCAGAAGTATAGCCAGACCAAAACCCGTGCCCTCGTACTCCCCTGTACCCCGGGCAAATCTCAGGACGAGATTTATTTTAAGGGGGGAAGGATTTGTAACATCCCAAATTTATAATAAGAATTAACAAGACCCAAAATTCAGAACCAACAAAAACTTTTTTGAAAATTACTTCACTACTGATTGTGTTTTCCTTTATATTGTTCTGTTTGGCCTTGTGTGACTTGATGTTTATGTTGTTTGACTAGTAAATATTAATCCAAGAACCCAACCCAAGTAAAAATATATTAAACTTGGTGCTCATGTTATGACAAGAGTAGATTCCATATATCTTTTCCAATCTTATTTTGGCCAAAGTCTATTTCAATGATGTTTGATTTCAGCAACAAATAAAATACCCTTTAGTTGAGAAAGTAAAAGTATTTCCAAAATTATGTGTTCCCAAAAATATGGAGACCTATATGTTATCTCCTATCTAATTATCAACCTTGATATTTTGCATGTGTATGCAACTCCCATTTTATAAACTTTGATTTCCACTCCATTTGAAAACAACACTAGTGGGAAATATATTACCCCACATATTTCTTTTCTCAAACCTTTTTGAAAACAATTAAGTTATGAGTTGAGGTATTCTTTAAACATCATCTTGTCATAATTGAGTGTGATCATTTTTATAAGATAGTATTGTTAATTATGGAAATGGTGGTGTGATTAATTCATGTGGTTTGAATTGTGTGGTCATGGTTGTGATGTGAATATTGTTGTGTTTTGTTGCTTGATGTGTGTGTTTGCTAAATAAAATTATGAAGAAAGGAAAAGAAACAAAATAAAAACATCAACATATAAAATCATGTGACAAGTGTCACACAACATTTCTCTAAGTAAGATAAATTAATTTATTTTCAAAAATAAAAATTCAGTGGGGTGACATGATGATCACTCCCACTTTGCTCTTACATCTTTTCCCTCTCCAAAAATATTTCTAAAAATCTTAAATTAAAATTCTATTTCTTTCTTTACTATTTTGAAATCACTAAATGTGCCATGATGCACTTATCAAATAAATTCCATCATAGCACCAAAAATCCCTATTAATATATATAAAGCCAATTGTGGAAACAAATTTCAAAAATATAAATTTAAACTTGGTTCATGCATTCTGTCGAACACCTTGCAGGCATGAACTGTGTTCATCCCCAAATCAACCAAATCCGAACCAAATTCGACGAATTCATGTGTAATCGAGCTAGCGGATGCCTCCATTCGATCACTCTAGCTTCACTCACCTCACAATGCACCTCGACATCCGCGATTTGGTTGGGGAAGTGGAGGAGATGCAAGGGGACAACGCGCCCGAGCTCACGCGCCATGGTCGGCAGTGTGGCCATGGCGTGGCGACGCCGTGTTGCGCAGCACCGTGCCCCCCTCTCTCCCTTACCTCGCTGCCCCCTCTCGCACCCGCACCACACCCCGCAGGAGCCCTAAACCGTCGGACACTCGTCGTCCGTGCTTACCTGTGCGCCGCCCAAGCCACCCCAGAGCGCGCCCAGGGCGTCCCCCCCTGTCGAGCTCACGCCACGCCTCCCCCGCCTGCGCAGCACCGCCCAGCAGCTCCCCGTGCTCCCCGCGACCTCTAGGGCATGGTGGCACCGCCCCTAGAGCCCTCTCCCACTCCCTGCACGTCGACCATCGTGGACCGCCGTCGGCCCTATAAAGAGCCCCCGAGCCCCGCGTTTCTCCACATCTCACCCCACTGCCCTCCCTCGCTTCCACTCCCCTCTGTGCACTGCAAGGAGAGCCAGCACCCCGTTGCGGCGAAGCTTCGCCGTGGCCGCACGCCACTGCGTCTCGCCGGAGCCCGAAGGTGAGCACGACACGGCCGTGCCGTGTGGCTGCCCCATTCCCCTCTCTGGCCACACCACCGTGCTCCCCATCCCCACCGCACTCACCCGCGCCTTCTCTCCCTATTTTTCATGCACATACGCGCCGTAGAAACCTCGCCGGAGTTCCGTACCGTGGCCGTGGAAGTACGGGAGCTCGCCGTCGTCAATCCCAGCGTCCCCAGCAAGCTCAACTCACCTCCCGAGCTTCCCCAAGTTCTCCGCCATCGAATGCCATCATTTCCACCGTCGCTAACCACCCCAGGTACCCGCTCTGTCCACCCTCACCGTCGCCGGAGCTCCGGCGCCGCCGCGTTTTATGTCGTAGATGAACTCGTGCGCTAGGAGCCGTCGGATCTTCTATCCATGGTCACATACCGTTTCTCTATTCTAGTGCTAACAGGCTGGCTCCACCTGTCATAATTTTAAACATTATCCAGAGCGCACGTATTTTATCTGAGTCACTGACGAGTAGGTCCCACATGTCAGATTCTTCAACATTATCCAGAATAGTTAACTTTTCTAATTTAAACTCCCTGTAATTTCAGTACGGGACTCCACTTTGAAATTCAATATCTCGAGATTTTTAAGTCCAAATAAATCAACTAAATATGTTGTGGAAAGCTTATGAAAATCTTTAACTCACCAAAGTGGTTTCATCCTGTTTAGATTAATAATAAAGAGGTAGTATTTAAAATGCCACAGAAGGTTTAAAACACCAAGTTATTTGTTTCTGAAAATCTATTAACCCAAATGATGCCAATCCAATTTTGTGAGCTTATTTATGTGATCTCTTAGTTTCCCTAATTTTGGTAGATTTAATTGAGCATTATTAATTAATTGGCATCTGTTGAAAGTCAGAAAGCATTTCTGGACTAAAACATTTATATAACAATAATGGTTAATCCAAATGAGTTAGGACCAATTTTGTTAGATCACATTTAATCAGCGTTAGTTATCCCAAAAAGGATTTAATTTTTAGAGTAACTTAACTTGAGTTGTAGAAAAAACTTGATTAAATAGTTTCTGTAATAAAACAAAAGTGTAGGAAAATTGATAAATCCAAATGAAGCAAACCCAATTGGGTTGTCTTCCACTCATCAGTAGCTATCTTTAGAAATTTAGTTCATATTTTTGTGATCAACAGAACTTAAGTTATGCAATTAAACGTGCACCACTAGTTTCTGCCATATTTAAGACCTAATCAAATAATAGTTAATTCAATTAAATTGAAATCAAATTGTGTTGCTTTGTGTGTGCAGTAGCTATGTGTGATGCTTGAGAGATGTTGTGATGCTTGATTGAGTAGTTTAGTAATGGTATGTATTTCTTGTTTATTTTTATGTTAGATTATTTCTGTGATTAATATGACTACTTTGCTTGTTAAACTTGGTGGTCTTTAAGTTGAGTACTAGCTTGAGTATCTAGTAATATCTCTACCTTAGCTTGGTAAGACATTTAAAATTACGGAGAATAATAAGTGGCTTAACTTTTGTCTGAAGTATTTACTATTTAAATAAAGGTGCTTAATCACAACTTTAATCATAATTTTTAAACATGAGTAGTGTTGGTGTTTGCCAAACTTGTTTGTTAAATAATAATCTTCTCTCATGATTGTTGTTTGTTAATGTTGCTTGATGTTTGTTGTTGGAGTGTCCTACTGTATGTTGAATTGTGTTCTTTCCTTTTTGCGACGCTAGATATAAACGCTACCGGAGTGATCCTTGGGAAGGATTTATTGGAGAAGAATCAGGGTTTATTTCTTTGATCAGTGAGGAGAAGTCCAGGGACATTATGCTGAAAACATGCAAGCTACTTCTCTGAGCTTGCATTTATATACGTCTATTTTGATTTACATGTTTTACCTATAAAGAGCAGAAATGACTTAAGTGGTTTTTGCCACTAAAGCTATGATTTTGAAAACCCTTTTCCAAAATACAAGTATATTATTTTGACACCCTATATGGAGGTATTGGATGGAAAATGCTATAGGATGGGAAAAGAAAAATATTGTTTACTCAAAACTACTTTGGAAGTACTTGGATAAATGTGGAATGCCGTGAGATCGGTGTTGAAGTGGAGAAATGGTGAATGGTGATGTTTATGAAAAATGCACATTGAGTCCTTGTACTTACTGAACAGCCAATAACCTGTGCGACCACATCTACCCACATATGGGAAAGGGCGTAGTCATATAATTTGCTCATATTAGTATGGGATGCCTCAACAATGAGGATGACCTCGTTCCATGAGGGGATGGTCATGGCGACCTACCCCCTGACCTGGGTCCCGGTGTCTAATGGACAGGGGATTGAAGCGTTCGCTCATCGGGCAGAACTACGAGTCCTCACACTTAGGTTCCTCGACGGGGGATCCTGTACTAGGTGTCGAGGGAATGGTGAATTCGTAGCGGTAGGGTCCTATACTAGCATGAGCAAAGGACAGGCTATGGTCGGTGGCTCAATTTCGCATACACCTTGTATGGCGGGACGTGGCAGACACGATGAGTTACCGGATGGGTGTGGGAAAAGCGTGCTACCTCTGCAGAGGGTAAAACTATTCGAATAGCCGAGTCCTCGGATATGGACAGCTGGAACGAACTGCTCGGTCCTATGTGCAAGTTTTGGAAAAGATTTGAGATTTGAAAGAGAAAATGAAGTAGAGGACGTTTTATGCAACTATGCCAATGGGCCGGCATGAGGTTGTTGGGATTGAATGACCATGAAGGTTTATGGTCGAAAAGGGAGGAGTTTTGGAGAAATAAACAAAATGGTGATTTTCCGGAAAAAACATTTTTAAAAGGGACTTCTTACCTTTTTTTCAACAAACATCTACTTTCGGGAAAATGTTTTAAAAGAGATTTCTTACGAAGACCGATTTATGGGAAAAAGATCTAAAAGCCTTCTTTTCTTTTAACAAAGGCTATAGATGTTTTCGAAAAATATACAAGGGTTATGAAAATTTATAAAATTCTCCTTATTTTTCTTCAACAAAAGTTAAAGAGTTTTCAAACAAAGTTTTATTAAACAAAAGTCTATCCTTCTCTTTTCAATAAGGATAGAGTTTTCAAAGCAAACAAAGTTTTACTCAAACTATAAAAAGTGTAGTGCATGCTCATTCGGGGGAGTAGTTTGCGAGTACAATCAAATGTACTCATATTGGTTTCGTCCCTGGCTATTGTCTTAGCCAGATTTTAAAGAAGGGCAGCTTGAATAAGGAGACGAAAATGACGTCAATGCGAACTAGGGCGCTTCCCAGTCAGTTGCCTGTAGGGTTAAGGTTAATGACTTGGGCTCCACGTTGTTTGGTGATTTCCTCTGCAAGTACCTATTGAAGATTATGACTTCAATCAAGTAAGCAAATTCCTTCGATATTTATGGATGTTCTTTGATTACCAGTTTGATTGTGCTCAGCGACACACTAATCATGGGATCGCTGATGTAGGCACAAGGGTATTTCGGACGGCTAGTCCGGGGTCCCCACAGTAGATGCCCCCATGTTCATCTATGCATTTTTCCTAACAAACACCACAATATTGAAAGGGTTCCGCGACAGAAAATAATTTTTTCCTACCAACGCGAACTATAAACTAGCCAAGATCTATTACTATGCAGATATAAAGTAACGGAGAGAATCGGTGTTCATACCATTGAAGACCGAAAGCGTTAACGTTCCGATGAACATTGGCAATGGAGTCGTACGACGCCGACCTCAAGGTCGTGTAGTCGTACCGGCAATGAGTGCCACAAGTGGCGGCACCCCGTAGCTCTACACGTGTCCGATGTAGACGACATTCCTCTGGCTCCGGTCCAGCGGCAGCAACGGAAGAAGAGTAGCTCGAACCGAAGCACCAGCAGCACGACAATGTGCGTATGGTGGAGAAACCTCTCTACCTTACGCAACTCCGAAATGCGGAACCACACTCAAGGTGAGAGAGAGAGGAATTAGATGCTAAAAGGAGGAGGAGGACCCCTCCTTATTTTTTTTTAGATAAAGAGTATATATTAATATCAAGAAGATACCAATTACACCCAGCCTCTGCAACAACGTAATAACCGAAGTTATTACGGATGCACACAGCCGAAAGACAATAAAAAGAAGAAATAAAAAAGAAAAGTCCCGCTACAGAGTTGCAGTCCTTATAGCAGCAGCACAACCACCACCAAAACAACACCTGATGTCCAATCTCTCCAAAAGCAACGCCTTCATGAAGGGAACAGTGCACAAGCACCGTCATTACCCGATCGAAATCTCACCCTGGAGATAGTCCCCACTCTCAAAACAATCTCTTCAACAAGTTCATTGCCAGGCACAACCAATTAAGGCCAGACCTTGGATTTTCACCCTGAAAGGTAGAACTTTGAACTTCACCTGTGCTGTCGCCCCCACTTCCATTCCGCTGCATACGAGTCCTGAAGCTCCAAGCAAGTTCCTCATCGTCACCAAGAGTCAAATCACCGTTCCTAGTCCTCTGATCTCGGCTTTCATGACATTCTCCGCTTCTGACTTCATCCAAGATGGCAACAGATAGCAGAGCTTCATACCGCTTGCTCCTTAACGGAGAATCGTGGGCACGATCGAATCCCATCCGATCCAGTAATCTCTAGGCATAAATGCTCATAGTAGATCACCGGCAGAGCCTTCTGAAACCCGACACTCCGACCAGATCAAGGAGGACATGTGTCAAGCAGATCTTCATCTTGACACAAGAGGAACCCTAGGACCACCGCCTTTTATTGGGCAGATCGGCAGGCCCCCACGCCGCCGCACGCCGGCCGACCCCCTCCGGCGGAAGAGGAGGCACGACAACGAAGACCCACGCGCACGCGCCGTCCCGCTGGTAACAGCAAGGCCGAACACGAGCACCGTGCCGCCTCCCCACGCACCTCCGGGCGACCGACGGCTACACTGAAGATGGGTCTAGGCGGAAGCCTAGTACCTACACCCGCTGCCCCACCTCACGCGCAGGACGTCCATGGGATTGACGCTGTGCCCGAGAGAGAGCCGCCGCCGCCGCAGAAAGGGGTCGCCGCCCCAATCCCGCTCGCAGAAGATCAACGGCGCCGTCCCCGAATGCCACCAGTGCTCCGCCGCAACAATGCCCGCCGCCACTGCGGTCCTCGCCGGTGGCAGCGGCGGCCAGGGAGGTCTCCGAGCGAAGTTCTTTGGGCGACGAGGGTCTCGCCCCGGTGCCGCCTCGGGGGACGGCACGGGAGCGGAGGGGAGGGGTAAGGGAGGGGACGGGCGGCGGAGGAGAGAGGCCGGCGGCCGGACTGGTGGGGGCTAGGGTTGGACTGGTGGCGGCTCAAAAAAATTTTGGGGGCGGCAAGTTACATGTGGAACCTTGGCCAGACCCCTCCTTATATAGGCTGAAGGGGAGAGCCAACCCCCTTGGCTTAGCCATATGGGACTATTCCCATATGGTTTGGCTGGCCACTAGGTGGGAAACACATGGGCAGCCTGCCAGGGCTCGACCGACCCCCCGTCCTTTGGTGTGCGCCTCCCTCTTGGGCCTCCCTTTGGGTGAGGCCCAATAAAGGGGCTGCCTTTATTAACTAAAAAAATATTTATTTATTTTTATTTTCTTTAATTAATATTAAATACATATTATTTAATTTAACTTTCTCCGAAACACCTTTCGTTGCCCTCTGATCTCCATCGAATATTTCTCCCTTATTCCGAAACACCTTCGGAACCCCTCCGATCACCATCGGATAATTCCTGGAACAATTCCGGAGTTCGTTTCTCTTTTCTCTTCGGTGTCAAAACTATTCCTAAGTGTCTTATACCCTTAAGTGTGCCACCCTACGGTTCGGGATCACTCTAGACATGATCGAGACCCCTCGCCGACCAATGACCAACAACGAGATCTGGAAACTCATGATGGTCCCTGTGCGTTCCACGAATAAACTTTGTCGCTTGAACCTTAACGCTGATCACCATTTCCTTTGTCACACGATACCAAGTTTGTCTGAGATCCGATCTCATCACCGAAAAACTTATTTACTCGTCTTGTGATATTACATTCCCGTGACCTAGTCACATGCATGCAAGCTTCATTAAATGTAATCTCACCGAGTGTGCCCATTGGAATCTATCTGTCACTCGGATGGACAAATTCCGATCTCGATACATACGCATCAATGTATTCCTTCGGGAAACTGAGAGACATCTTTATGATCATCCTGTTACGGTGTGACGGTTTATGTAATCAAAGCTCCCTCTAGACTAGTGATTAGATATGATCTCACGGTCTAAGGATTGATTACTACGTTTCCTAGTTATCGCACTTCGTGACAATCTTATTGCATTAACTATATTGGGTGGATGTTCATTACATCATTCGTCCAATGGTATGACCCCATTGTTAATTGATATAAATGTCCATGATCAGGAAACCTTGATAATCGGTTAACCAATGGACTAGTTAAACTCTACCAGGGACCTGGTTTAGTTTCATATCACACTTGTATTAATGTTTCTGCTTAATATAGTTATAGCATGACATAAAACTTATTTTGAATATTTTGAGATATAATAATAAAAACTCCTTTATTAATTTCCTCTAGGCATATCTCCAACAAATATATCTCTTGAATAGTCTCTTTCTAATACATCCACGTCACGCGCACTGTCACCTTCGAACCATGGAGATTATGCTAAACACAAGCATCAAGAAATCTCATGATCTATTCAATCCAACAAGAAGAACAAACTCATGATTAAGATCCCGCTAATCTATTATCCATAGAGTCACACACGGCACCCGCACTGTCACCATGGCATCGTGATCACAACGGTGACTCTGGAAATTATACTAGATAACATCACGTGATCAACATCATATCCATTACATAATTAAAGGAGAAACAACAGGTATTCAACTATATTAACAAAGCTCATGATCACAATCAAGATCACATCATGGGAGAGAGAGATAACAACATAGCTATAGGTACTAGCCTCAGCCCCGATGAGGGACTACTCCTTCCTCATCACGGGAAGCATCAACGTCGATATGAAGATGGCTCCGGAGGTCGATCCCCATCCCGGTGATACATGACGAACGTATCTATAATTTTTGATTGTTCCATGCTTGTTTTATATCAATTCCATATGTTTTTACTATCATATTATATCATTTTGAGAAATTTTATTGGACTAACCTATTGACAAGATGTCCAGTGCCAGTTCCCTATTTTCTGCTGTTTTGTATTTCAGAAAATCCACTTCAGTAAAACTTCTCGGAATTGGACGCCAATTTACGGAGATTTTTTGTCGGACAAATGAAGACTAGAGCCAAAAGGGCGACCCCGGGGGAGGCCCATAGGGCAGAGGCGGCCTGTGGCGGCGGCCCAGGACCCACCCGCAAGTGGAGACCGCCCCTGCCCCTCGGGCATCGCCTCCCCTAGGGCTTTTTCCTAGAAATTAAGTCTTGAAGAAAAAACCCTAACCCCTAGACGATTTAAAAAAAACATGACAGAGCGCCGCCGGGAGCGAAACCAAGTTTCAAGAGTGAGAGAGTTCCTGTTCCGGCACCCTGCCGGGACGGGGATCGACCTCCGGAGCCATCTTCATCGACCTTGCTAACTTTCATGATGAGGAGGGAGTAGTCCCTCATCGGGGATGAGACTTGTGCGAGTAGCTATGTGGTTATCTCTCTCTCCCATGATGTGATCTTGATGGTGATCGTGGCATTGTTAATCTAGTTGAATTCATATGATGTTTCCCCTTTATATGTAATGGATATGATGTTGCTCAATTGATGTTATCTAGTATAATTTCCGGAGTCACCATTGTGATCACGGTGCCATGGTGACAGTGCGAGTGCCGTGTGTGACTCTATGGATAATAGATTAGAGGGATCTTCATCATGAGTTTGTTCTTTATTCTTGTTTGATTGAATAGATCATGAGGTTTCTTGATGCTTGTGTTTAGTATAATCTCCATGGTGCGAAAATGACAGCGCGTGTGCCGTGGATGTATTAGAAAGAGACTATTCAAGAGATAGGTTGTGGTGTTTGCAAGGTTGGAAAAAGCGCTAGGCGTAGGCGGGGCGGTTGTAATTCGCCTAGCACCTAGGTGAAAGTGCATGGTTGATCCCATGCATGGTTTTGGTAATTAATGACAATCTCTATGGACTAATATTTGTGTTGAGCTCTATGTGTAGGTTGTCCTTTAGCTTGTGTCAAGATCATTTGTTGACCAAGGCCAAGCTTGCTTGTCTCCATTGGTTGGAGTCAAGGTCAAGGTTGAAGATCATTTGTTGATCAAGGCCAAGCTTGTCTCCATGTGTTGGAGTCAAGGTGCGTTGCTTGACCTCCATTTGTTGGAGTCAAGCTCAAGGGAAGAAGAAGAAGTTTTGGGTTGATCAAGGCTTTGTGCGGATTGATCAACCCTCAAGTCCAAGTGAAGATTTGTCGAAGAGTGCTTTCCCCATCTTGGTGTATGGGGGAGCGTCATGTGAATCTTCACCAAACGAAGCGCAATCAAGAAAGGTGATGCGTCTTGAGGAGATGAAGATCGTCTTCGTCGACCTCAAGTGGATTAATGCGCAAGGCAAAGGTATGATCTTGATAGGGTTTCTATTTTACCGGTCTCATGGTGTTTAGTGAGAGACCGGGTTATAGGATAGATAGCCGTACTATCAAGAGGGGCTCTCGACCGAGTTTCGTGATCGTATCGTTCGTGGAGAGCTCAAACCTTTGCATCCATGCAATCATCTTTATTGGTTCTTATTTGGATCTTATCGTGGTGTGGTCTTGGTGCTTGTGATCTAGATTTTGGGGTTGCTTTGTGTTCATCCCCTTTGTTCTTCCTCTCTTATTCCCTCCATAGCATTAGTTGCTTTGGTTGGAATTTGGGAGTGAAGGATTTGAGCACTTTGTGTGCTCTTGCCTTTTGCATTTGTTGCATCGGGTTGCTCCCTCCACGGTGATACGTGAAGATCGACATTGAAGAGCCTTTTTACTCTTGGGTGCATTGTGTTCCCAAGAGCTTGTTGCCTCTTGGGTGCATTGTGTACCCTAGACGGTTGGAGGTGCCGCGAAGTCTTCGCTTGTGAAGCTTCGGCACGAGTTTGGGAGCCCCCAATTGAGTTGTGGGTGTGTGCCCCAAGAAGAAGTTGTAAAGGGCTCCAGAATCCGCCCCGAAGGATTCCGATAGTGGAAGGTGAACCAATCCCTTGGGTGAGGTTCATCGGAGAATAGGGTGAGGCCTTTGTGGCATCTTGAGTAGGCCTTTTGTGGCGAGCTCACACCCCTCCAACGAGACGTACTCCCTTAACAAGGAGGAACTCGGGAATACATCCTCGTCTCCGCGTGCCTCGGTTATTTCTATACCCGAGCTTTACTTATGCAATTTACATTGTGATAGCCTTCGTGCTTGAAGTTCATATCTTGCTATCACCTTGTTGCTTTAATTGCTTAGCATAAGTTGTTGGTGCACATAGGTAACCCTAGCATATTAGGTTGTTGGCTTGTTAATTTAAACACATAGTTTTATTCCGCAATTATCAAGCCCCTAATTAGAAAAAGCTTTAATCGCCTATTCACCCCCCCCCCCTCTAGGCGACATCCGGGCATTGTTTGTTCTTTCACTAGGCGATGATTAAGCGCACTAGGCGCATCGTAGGCGGCATATAGTTTGCACCATCAGGTGTTTATTTGGCTTATTATATATCTATACACGATAATTTATACCATATAAATGAGTATGCTACCCAACATATGGCATCAAATTATGGCCCATCTGGTTCTTAACCACAATATGGCATGATTTCTTGTTGGAGAACAAATTTTATTGGTTGGACTGCCTAGAGTCCGCTTATGCCTTAGGCGAGGCGTTTTCCCATCGCCTAGTGCCTAAGCAAGCTAAAGAGTTGCCTAGGCGCTGCCTAATCCAACACTGGGTGTTTGTTAGTACTATGTTTGGATGCTAAAAGTGACAGCATGCAGTGTCCCTAGATGTGGAATACAAACTTTAAGGTGTGCTTTTGTAGCCCTACGCAATTCTTATCCTATTTGGATCCACAAAAGAATGATCTCCGAGTGACGTCTACTATGCATGTTTTGGATGAAATATCGAGTTGCCACTAGTGAAAGTATGAATCCTAGGCCTTGTTTCCAAACATTGATACACCGGTTTCAGCCACTTTTGCCACTTGTTACCTTGCTGCCATTTTTATTTCAGAATAGAAAAACTTGTTTGTACCATCCATATTACTTGTCTTTTACTATCTCTTCGCCGAACTAGTGCACCTATACAACTTACAATTGTATTAGGTGTGTTGGGGACACAACATACTTGTTGTATCTTAATTGCAGGGTTGCTTGAGAGGGATACTTTCAACCTTTTCCTCCTGTGGATTCAATAAACCTTGGGTTACTCACTTAAGGGAAATTTGCTGCTGTCCTACAAACCTCTGGTGGAGGCCCAACAGAGTCTACAAGAATAGAAGCGTGTAGTAGACATCAAGCTAATTTCTGGCGTCGTTGCCAAGGAGGTGAGTGCTTGAAGGTATCTTCTTTAGAATCTGCAATTAAATCTTTTTGTTTCTTGTTTTTATTCACTAGTTCGGCTTAATGGAAGAAAACAACGAAAAAATGAGAGAGCTTTATAAGATCTATCTTGAGTTAGGACATGAAGTGTTTGAAGAAAAATTTAAAAAACCTATGGAACTTTATTTGCATGATAGTAGCAATGTTGTTACTATGAATTCTTTGAACACTGTTATTGCTAATGCTATGGAAAACTGCAAGCTTGGGATGCCGGTTTTGATGAATATGATCTTTTTAGTCCCCCAAGCTTGAAGGAGGAAATTTGCTTTGATGATACTATGCCTCCTATATATGATGACTATAATGATGAATGTGATACTTTAAGTCCACCTACTATTGAGGATAAAATTTATTATGATTATGATATGCCTCATATTTATGATGATTACAATGATGGCTATGACAGTTTTACTCCCACTATTATTAATGAGAAGGATTTTACTTATATGGAGAGTAATAATACTTTTATGCATGTGGATCATGATAAGAATGCTTTATGTGATAGTTATGTTGTTCAGTTTTTTCATGATGGTACTGAAAATTATTATGAGAGAGAAAAACATGGCTCTAAATATCTCAATAATATTAAGTTTCCTCTCTTTATGTTGAAATTTTTGAAGTTGCACTTGTTATGCCTTCCTATGCTAGTAGCTTTATGCTTCAATGATTTATTTTCTTACAAGATTCCTATGCATAGGAAGTGGGTTACACTTAAATGTGTTTGATATTTGCTTCTTGATGCTCTGTTTTGTGTCTCAACTCTTATTCTTATAAAAGCATCATTTAAATTAATTAGCCTAGCTAAAAGGCAATAAAGAAAAGCGCTTGTTGGGAGGCAACCCAATCTTTATTTTTTACTTTCTTGAGTCATGGAGTTGTTGCTTCTGTAGGAACTCCATTATGTCTTTTTCTTTTGTTTTTGTGTGCCAAGAATTAGCCTCTAATGCATTGAAAGTGTGAGGTGTGGATTTGCTGTCCAGAAACAGATTCTGAGCCCCTGTTGTAGAAAATCTCGACAAATCCCAGAACATGGTCTTTTTCTGGAAATTTTTGACAGCAAGACTAATACTTTTATCTATCTTGCATTAGTTTTAAGTTTTCTGATTTGAGCTACGTAATTAAGGACTAAGATCTGCTAATTTGTATTTGCCTATTTTTAGCATCTTTAACAATTCTGCCTTAATTTGATTTGCTCTAAAACATGCTCTAATATCAATAATATTAAGTTTCCTCTCTTATGTTGAAATTTTTGAAGTTGCACTTGTTGTGCCTTCCTATGCTAGTAGCATTATGCTTGAATGATTTATTTTCTTACAAGATTCCTATGTATAGGAAGTGGGTTAGACTTAAATGTGTTTGATATTTGCTTCTTGATGCTCTCTTTTGTGTTTAAACTCTTATTCTTATGAGAGCATCATTTAAATTAATAAGACTAGCTAAAAGGCATTAAAGAAAAGCGTTTTGGGAGGCAACCCATTATCTTTTTTATTTCAGTTTATTTTTATTTTTTGAGTCATGGATGTTGTTGCCTCTGTAGAAACTCCATTGTATCGTTTTCTTTTGGTTTTTGTGCCAAGAAATAGCCTCTAATGCATTGAGAGTGCGAAGTTTTGATTTGTTGTCCAGAAACAGATTCTGTACACCCCACTGTAGAAAATATTTAAAATCGTCAGAATGTGATCTTTTTCTGAAATGTTTTGACAGCAAGCCTTGTACTTTTATGTATCTTTCAATAGTTTTCTGATTTGAGCCACATAAATTCCTCTTAAAATTTGATCTTTACAAACTGTTCTGTTTTGACAGATTCTGTCTTTATTTGCGTTCGCCTCTTTACGAGTGTTATCTATGGTATTTCGCGTCGCTCCTAGGTGGAGTGCCACAATAAGGCTTTGTAACAGTAGCTAATGTTAAATAAAGTTCTTGCAATTTGTCTTGGTAAAACCCAAGTGGATTTTATTTTAGGAGTATTGACCCCTCTAATCAGTTTATGAGAAGTTTTGTGTGAAGAGAGTTTTTAAATTTCACGAGAGAGGATGATGCAAGAAGATGAAGAATGGACAAAAGCTCAAGCTTGGGGATGCCCCCATGACATCCCCTGGATATTCAAATAAGACACAAGCATCTAAGGTTGGGGATGGCCAAGGCATCCCCTCTTCTTCATCGTTAACCATCAGGCCGTCTCCGTTGAAACTAAGTTTTTATTACTTTACATATTATGTGCTATTCTTGGAGCGTCAGTTTGTTTTTGTTTGTTTGCTAGTCATTACAATGTTAGGTCACATCATGCTTGTTTAGGAGAGAGCCACACTCTGCTTTTCCGTTAGAATACTCATGTTTATCATGTTTACCTGTTGAGTATTCTTAGCTGCTGTTTTGCTTATGTTCAGCTCTTGTGCTTCACTTAGATCTTGTTAGAGTTGCTGGTTTCTTTTGTAGAAAGTACTCTCTTGCTTCACTTATACTTGTTTGGAGAGTTGTTTGAAATTCATTTGGTGCTTGGCTAGTATGTTGCTGCTGAAATTGTTGTGCATGTGATAGTGGTATAAAGAAAAAGCCTACATAGTCTTGTAGATCTTCATGTTTGAATAATTTGATACATCTCAATCGTTTTGAGGTATTAAGGAGATTAATATTTAAACTTGCTGGTTATTTAAGTTAAGGCTCATTAGTGATGAACTACTGTTAAAGCTTGAATTTATACAGTTTTTCATACTTGTCAGTTCAATAGTCGAGTATTTTTATCAAATAACTGTTTGGTTAACAAGAAAGACAGTATGGAGTCTTGTGGTTATGCCTAATGTATATCATATAGTTATTCTTGTACCGGTTAATGTTACTTGTTTGCTTTAATATCCTTTTGCTAGTCAAAACTCTGTACTGAGCGGGAATACTGCTCATGCATCCAAATCCTTGAGCCAATTATCTTTCGAGCAGTGTCCACCATACCTACCCATACATGGTTTTTCATGCCATTCCAAGTAAATTTTTCATGTGTGATTGCTGCTGGCAGAGTTGGCGGGGACTAATCTTTTTATGTAGCTTTAGCGCGTTCCCCGAGAAAGGCGCCAGAAAACTGCTTGATGGTGTAATTGATGGAGTTGGCTGGTGACCCAAGCGAAGGCGTGAATGTAGCAAGTAGCAGTTTTCCCTCAGTGAAGAACCAAGGTTTAATCGAACCAGTAGGACTTTGAAATCAACAACGAGGTGCACGTCAACGATCTCTGGCGCTTAACCGTCGACGAATGTGGACCTGCACACACTCAAACAACTACTTTGCCCCCAACGGTAGAAAGGTTGTCAATCTTCCCGGTCTGCTAAAAACAAAGTGGTTAAACGTATAGTGTAGTGAATGAATTTATGGAAACGGACCAGAGATCAAGAGAATATGAAAATCAAGTAAACGGAGTTGTAAACCATGTAAAAAGATGGACCGGGGGCCATGGGTTCACTAGTGGTGTCTCTCCACTAAATAAAATACTCATATGACGGGTAAACAAATTACAGTTGAGCAATTGACAAGATTATGACACAAACTTAATCTAGCAATATCGAAGTGTTCATGGTAATATTCATGTAGGCATCACAACAAATAACAAAGACCGACATCCAACTGCATCTTTGTCTAAAAAGTCCACCTAGGGATCGCTATCCAGCCTGTCACCCATCGGTATTAAGTTGCAAGCAAGAGACATTTTCATTAAGTAAAGTGTACGATGTAAGCAATATTTATAATCACGTGGACATAAACACCGCTGTTTTACTGATACGTCTCCAACGTATCTATAATTTTTGATGTTCCATGCTTGATTACATATCATTGCCACATGTTTTTATAATGTTTTTACATCACTTTGGCATAATTCAGGGAACTAACCTATTGACAAGATGCCCAGTGCAAGTTCCAGTTTTCTGCTATCTTTTTGTTTCAGAAAAACTATCCAGGGAAGTTTCTCGGAATCAGGTGAAAATTTAAGGGAATTATTTTTACATGGAAACAGAGACGGAGCCAGAAGGAGGCCTGCAGGGGGCCCACTGTGGCCAGACGCCACCTGGCCGCGGTCCAGCCTAGACCGCACCTGGGCCCCACCTGGGCGCCTCGTCCACCGAATCGCGTCGCCTTTTCGCCTATAAATTCACCCTTGACCTAAAAACGCCGGGAGCGTCGACCATATTTCCAGAAAACATCCAAGGCCGCAGCCGTTGCCAACCCTAGTTCAGGAGGGATCTGAAGCTCTTCCCGGCACCCTGTCGGAGGGGGAGATCATCACCGGAGGCATCTACACCACCATGCCTGCCTCCGGAGTGATGCGTGAGTAGTCCACCACGGGACTACAGGTCCATGGAAGTAGCTAGATGGTTGTCTCTTCTCCTTGTACTCCATTGTTTAGATCTTGTGAGTTGCCTAACATGATCAAGGTCGTATTATTTGTAATTGCTACATGATGTGTTTGCTTGGATCTGATGAATTGTGGAAATCATTACTCTTGTTCATCTCTATGTGTTAGTTTTATTTATGATCTTGCATGCTCTCCGATGCTAGTGGATGCTTCGGCCAAGTAATTGTTAGTGTTATAAGAGAGAGTATTTATGCTAGATAGTGGGTTCATGCCTTCTTGCGCAGAGTGCAACTGACATAAACGCTCATGCCAAGATTTCCACTGTTGCCACTAGGGTGAAAACATTGGTGTTTATTTCCTCATGTTATTACATTGCTTACATTATGCACCATGCTTATTGCGATGATATGTTGCTTGCAACTTAATACTTCTGGGAGACATGCTGGATAGCGATCTCAGGGGTGGATTATTAGTCATAGACGCAGTTGGCTAACGGTCTATGTATTTTGCCGTAATGCCCATATTAAATGAAACGGTGAACTATATTGTTTTATGATAGCATTGTTATGCGCCCACAATTTTTTTAATTGCCTTGTTGTAATTTGTTTACCCATCATGCATATCTTCTGGAGAGGCACCACTAGTTATCTGTGGACCCCGGTCATATTTTCCTACATTGTTTATGACTGTTTTAATAGCTTTCCGCACTCATTTGCTCCCTGGTCATATTTTACTCTCATCATATTTTACACTTGCACAATTAATTCTTTGTGTTCAGCAAGCCGGAAAGATTGACAACCTCTCTGTTTCGTTGGGGCAAAGTAGTTTGTTTGTGATTATGTGCAGCTCCATGTCAATTGTCGTAAACAGCGCTGTTCACACCTTGCTAAGCCTTCTCCAAGTCCTACTGGATTCGATAACCTTGGTTTTGTAATCAAGGGAAAACTACTGCTATGATGCATCCTACCTTCCTTTTGGGGTTCCCCAGCTAACGTGTGATCCACGCCATCAAGCAATATTTTCTGGCGCCGTTGTCGGGGACTTGGAAGCTTCAGCTAGGGGAGTTTCGCACTTCCTTGCACTTTACTTTGTTATTGTCTTGCTTAGTATATTTTTTGTTAGTCTCGTTTTGCTTTTCGTTTGCTTTAAAACTCAAAAATACAAAAAAATTAAAAATTCCAGCACTTTTTTATCGTTTTGCTTCATATTATGTCTAGTTCTTTACTTGCTATCAATGGTTACTTTGTTTGAGACTAGATCTTATTGGCAAGGTGGGTTCATGGAGGATGAACAAAAATATTATAAGGAAAAATAAATAAATTGAATAGTCTTGCTAAAAACTTTTGCTCTACATATGATGAATCCTGGTGCTTTAATGAATCTTTTTGATGTAGGAGGCATAAACACCTCCCTTTCCAACGTGATTATAATGATAATGAAATATTGGATTCTTATGCTAAAGGACACTATGATTTTGATAATCTTGAACAAATTGAAGAATTTATTGTTTTTATGGGTGCCTATGAATTTACTTCTGTGCTTAAAGATATTGATGATGCTTCTTACAAATCTGAAAATTTTGTTATACTTGGATATTTCCTTGAGTATTACAATGATAATCCTTATATTACTGAATTTCTTGAGAGAACTTATCCTCCACAAGAAGAGACTAATGCCTTCCAGGAAATCGTGGAAGAAGAAATTGCTGAAACTGGAAGCTCATTGGATGAAAAAGAGGAAGAGAGTGATGAAAAAAGGAGGAAGAATGGATTAGCTACCCATGCCTACCTTCTAATGAGAGTAACTCTTTAACTCTTACATTATTTGATTGCCCTCCATGCTTAGCAAAGGAAGCTGAATGTTATGTTCCTATGGATTCTCTTGAAATATCCTTTTTTGAGAAAATTGATGCTTGCTACACCTATGACCACGATTCCCCTATTAAACATTACCCAAAACACAACCAAACAAAAAGCAAACTGAAGGTAAAAATGGGTTGTCCTACCGTTGTTTATTATTATTTATGCTATAAAGTTAATGATGGTCCTATGTTACTTGATGATATTAATTATGCGACTGAAAATGGGATTGGAAAGGTCATGACTTCTGTTTATTTTGATCATACTATTTTGGAGCTTAATAAAAATTATGTGTTTGTAGATCATGAAAATCATGTTTTATGTGATAGTTATATTGTTGAGTTTGTTCATGATGCTACTGGTAATTATTTTGAGAGAGGGAAATATGGTTATAAAAAAATTCATGTCACTAAAACACCTCTCTTTATGTTGAAAGTTTTGAAATTGCTATTGTTTTATCTTGCTATTCTTGTCACTATGTTCTTCATGGATTTATTTGATTACAAGATTCCTATGCATAGGAAGTGGTTTAGGCTTAAATGTGTTTGCTATTTGCTTCTTGATGCTCTCTTTGTGTTTCAACTCTTATTCTTATGAGAGCATCATTTAAATTATCAAGCCTAGCTAAAAGGCATTAAAGAAAAGCACATATGTTGAATTTTTGGGTGATGTTACCTCTATAACAACTCCCTTGTATCTTTTTGTTCTGGTTTTTTGTGCCAAGAATAGCCTCTAAAGAGAGGGAGACTAATTTGTGAGTTTGCTGTCCAGAAACAGATTTCTGTTCTTCACTGTTCGAAATTCCAAAACATCACAGAGCGTAATCTGTGGCTAAATTTTTTTGAAATCAAGCATCAGGGTTTTGTTTACCTTTCTCTAGTTTTACGTTTTCTGATTTGAGATCCAGAAGTACCCCGAAAAAATTCATCTTTACAGTATGTTCTGTTTTTCACAGATTCTGTCTTAGTTTTGCATTGCTTCTTTTACGGGCAAAGTGAGTTCTTTTGAGAGCGAGAACTTTACTTGGATCTTTGTGAAAGTAGCTAATGTTTAAAAATAAGTTCATGATATGTGCTTTGGAACTGAAGGAAGATTTTATTTTTGTGGACTAACCCCTCTAATGAAGTTGCGATAAGTTTTGCGTGAAGGAAGTTTTCAAGTATTCAAGAGCGAGGTGATGAATGAAGATCAAGAAGGGATAAAAGCTCAAGTTTGGGGAGGTTCCCCATGGACCCTTCTTCATCAACAATCATCAGTTTTACTTGTGGTACTATATTTTTATTCCTTTACGGCGCTAGAAAACTGCTTGATTGCTGCTGCAGAGTTGGCGGGGACTAATCTTCTTATGTAGCTTTAGCGTGTTCCCTAGCAACGACGCCAGAAAACTGCTTGATGGTGTAATTGAAGAACTAAGGTTTAATCGAACCAGTAGGATTTTCCCCAAGCGAAGGCGTGGATGTAGCAAGTAGCAGTTTTCCCTCAGTGAAGAACTAAGGTTTAATCGAACCAGTAGGATTTTCAAATCAACAACGAGGTGCACGTCAACGATCTCTGGCGCTTAACCGTGGACGAACGTGGACCTGCACACACTCAAACAATTACTTTGCCCCCAACGGCAGGAAGATTGTCAATCTTCCCGGTCTGCTGAAAACAAAGCGGTTAAACATATAGTGTAGTGAATGAATTTATGGAAACAGACCAGCGAGCAAGTGAATATGAAAAGTAAGTAAACGGAGTTGTGAACAATGTAAAAAGATGGATCGGGGGCCATGGGTTCACTAGTGGTGTCTCTCCAATAAAAAAATATTCATATGATGGGTAAACAAATTACAGTTGAGCAATTGACAAGATTATGACACAAACTAGTGTTCATGATAATATTCATGTTGTCATCACAACAAATAACAAAGATCGTCATCCAACTGCATCTTTGTCTAAAAAGTCCACCTAGGGATCGCTATCCAGCCTGTCACCCATCGGTATTAAGTTGCATGCAACAAACATTTGCATTAAGTAAAGTGTATAATGTAAGCAATATTTATAATCACGTAGACATAAACACCGCTGTTTTACCCCTAGTCGCAATAGCACACCCTTGTCCTTAGACGTTTCTGTCACTCGTGCCCAGGCACAAGAGGGGGCATGAACCAACTATCTAGCATAAATACTCTCTCTTGGAGATACAAGCAATCACTTGGCCAAAGTAACTACGCACATCGGAGAGCATGCAAGAACATAAATTAACATATAAGAACCATGCACAATCTGATCATGACTTCATAATCCATCAGATCCCAACAAACACATCATATAACATTACAATAGTCGATCTTGATCATGTAGGGCGGCTCACAAGATCATAAACATGAAACACAATGGAGAGAGACAACCATCTAGCTACTGCCATGGACCCGTAGTCTAAGGTGGAACTACTCACGCATCATCCCGGCGGAAGGAATGGCGATGTAGAGCCCTCCAGGATCAATCTCCCCTCTGGCAGCATGCCAAAAACAGCTTCAGAATCTCCCCGAATTAGGTTTCGAGATGGCAGCGGCTTTGGGTGGAGTTCGTGGAAAATAATCACCGCCTCGACATTTCTAGGGTTAAAGTGATTTTATAGGCGTCGGAGGGGGCCGAGGGGGTGCCCCTGGCGCAGGGGTGGGTCCCACCCGTGGGCCCACCTCTGGCCGCGGCTGGGGGTTGCCGCTGCCCTGTGGGTGGCCCCTCAGGCTGCCCTCTAGACTCCGCCTTAATCTTGGCGTAAAAATAATTCCCGTAAATTTTCGTCCAATTCCGAGAATATTTCCATAAATAGATTTTCTGAAATAGAAAAACAGCAAAAACAGAGAACTAGCACTGGGCATCTTGTTAATAGTTTAGTCCAAGAAAATGCATAAAAATGATATAATAAGATGATAAAAACATGTAACAATGATATAAAACAAGCATGGATCAATCAAAAATTATAGATACATTTGACACGTATCAGCATCCCCAAGCTTAACTCGTACTCGTCCTCGAGTAGGTAAGTGATAAAAAAGATAATTTTTGACGAGACATGCTACCAACATAATCTTGATCAAGATAGTAATGTACAACACATGATGTGAATAAAGTGATCCAAAACAATTGTCTATAGTTGACATTAAGCAAACAATGATTAACATAAGCTAGCTAACAATGCTAGAAACTTTTCATGAATAGGTGTGTTGGAGACATGGAACACTACATAAGGTTTAGAAAGAAGAATTGCAAATTATGTCTCCAATGTAAGTATCAATCATTCAACAAAGCATCAAGTAGCTATTCATGAAATAGTCAAGATCCAGTCAAGTGATCTAATTCACTTCCTTCCCACATCAACAGTTTCGAAGTGTACTCAACTCATGCATGTAAGAAGTGGTTGACGAGGTTAGGGCTCGGCAAATCCCAAGGTTGTACACCCCGGGTTGATTGAGGGGGAGAGAGAGAACGTTGGTGGTTGTGACGGCTAACAGGGGGCGAGTTTTACCCAGGTTCGGCCCCTCGAGGTGAGGTAAAGACCTACTCCTGCTTGTCTGGAATTACTGAGGTGGCTACAATGGCGAGATGCAATCTCGCTAGGGTTTGCTTGCTGGTTGCTTGACCTAGACGACGCACCCTCCTGGCCTTTATATCACAGGCCAGGTCTCGGGTGGACGGTGCAGATCGCACGTTACAAGATAAGGGGAACTCTCATCGGCCTAACCGACTACTTGGGCCACCCGGTATGCTTCATGGGCTTCAATGGGCTTTACTTGGCGTGACCCAGGTATCACCACCGTGAGGCACCTGAAAGGTAGCCCCACGACAGTAGCCCCCGAGTGCTTAGTCGAATCGCAGAGTCGAGTAAAGGACTCCTTCCTCCGGGCACGCCACCTGACTTCTTCGCGAGCCAATCTTCGGCTGCTACTGTCTTGAATGATCGAGTGCGCTTCATGATTTTTCTTGACCGCCAGCTTTCGACTGTCGTTGTCCTTAGTCATCGGGTGCGCGAACAGCGCTCCCGATGGGAGTAGCCCCCGAGATTAAGCTGAATTGCTTGCAATTGAGGTTAAACTCAATTTTTCTTCAGTCGAAAAGCCCGCTCCCGATGGGAGTTAAAAGATGACTCGAAATGCCCAAGTCAAAAAACTGGCCTCGTTCGACTTACTTTGTACTCAGCCTGAATGGCTTACGGAATCGACTTAAACTCAGCTATGAAAGCTTACTGGTTGGAGTCCACTCGAATGATGAATTCGGGTGTCATCAGCTTTGTAAAGCTTACTATGTATTTACCTCACTCGAATGGATTATCGAGTCGACTCAGCTCTCAGAGCTTACTGTTCTTGTTGCAACCGAAAACTGTCCGGGTGCTCCATCAGCCCGTTGGCTTACTTTATACGCTTCCGCTGATGACGTCAGGGCTGACGTGTTCGGCGTGCGCTGCGTCCGATGGGACGTAACAGAGTGGTCCCGGTGTCAGTGTTGACTGTTCTGACCGTTGGGCGCGAAATTTTCGTGGCATGATGATGGCGCCTCGATTCCCGCGCGTAGTGGGCGGCGTGGCCGGCGACGGTTGCTATCTCCGCGCGACACGTGGACGGCCAGATGTTGCCTCGGGTTGCGGCTGCGTGGAGGACGGCCAGGATGAACTGACCCCGCGGTACATAATCTTCACCGCGGTGGGGAACAGCTCACGCCTTCCTCATTTCGCCGCCATCTCATCTGCTTTCTTCGCCATTGCTGTTCCTCCATTGCTGCCCTTGCGCCCAATTCACCAGAGACTCTCTCCTCCCCCGCTAGCACCATGGGCCAGAAGAGGGTGAAGGGAGCGGAAGGCTCCGCCGCCGGCGACGACGCGGGATGAAGAAGCTGGAGGGCGACTGGGGGAAGTCGTCCGTGAAGGCGGCGGAGTTGGACGCCCTCCGTGAACAAGGGTTGCTGCCGCCGACGAGCACGGCGACGACGCGCGCCCCCGGTAAGGATGTGATCCCCTCTCCTCGTGATGGGGAGCGCGTGTGCTTCGTGGAGTTCCTTCCGCGAGGCTTCGGGTTCCCCATCCACGATTTTGTTCGTGGTCTTCTCTACGCCTATGGGATTCAGATGCATGATCTGAATCCCAACAGCGTATTGAACATTGCGAGCTTCATTGTGTTATGCGAGTGCTTTTTGGGGATCGCACCCAACTGGAACTTGTGGAAGTCGCTCTTCATGGTGCGACGGATGGTGGGGAAGTCGAAGCAGACGTTCCCCGTGGGCGGCTTCGGAATCCAGCTGCGCGGCGACACAAGCTTCTTCCAGCTGAAGAAATCCGACTCCGTCCAGAACTGGCGGAAGAAATGGTTCTACATCAAGTGGGACCAAGAAGGCCTTCCCGAGTTCGCCGCTGATCGACCGCTGCGAAGGACCAAGGCCTGGTCGCACCCTCTGTCAAAGGAGGACAAGGAGTCGACCAAGCCACTGCAGGTGTTGCTCCGCGGGTTGCTGACGACGCTCGGACGCGAGACGGGTGGCATTCACCTTATCGCAACTTTCACAAGCTGAAGGTGCAGCCGCTGAGTCGACGCCAGCCAATGTGGGAGCTTCCAGTCGACACCGCGCTTGACTGACGCGCAGATCGCGACTAAGGTGAAGAACATCACCAGCCTTCGGGCCGCCGATCCGTGCAACGTTAGCTGCCCAGTCGAACCATATGGGCCAAACAATCCCGTGCCTGAGGTAAGCACCTTGAATTCTCTTTGCTTTGCTTTAGTCGACAGTTTCTCTTGACTCACTTTTCTGCTCGCTGCTCGTCAGGATCGAAGGGCTTATGTGAGCCTTCCTCCGCTGATGGAGAATGGACCTCACGATGAGGCCACAGTCGTCGAGCAGGACGACGATGAAGATGAACTCCCTTCTGCTCACTCGCCGAATGAGGAAGCAGAAGAGGATGATGAGATGAAGAGCCGCTGCGGAAGCGGCTAAGACGAAGGAACGTCGACTCCACCTCGGGGTCGTCTCCGTTGAAGGAAGTGGTTGCCGAGGACAAGGAAGCCCGCGACTCATCCTCCGATGCGAGTGAGCCGGTTGATCCGCTGTTCGTGGCTCCACTGAATTCGGCGCCGCCCGTTGGGTTTGGGGGGATGGCATCTCCTCCCATGAGCAGCGAGGATGAAGACGTCACCAGGTAAGCCTCTGCAAGTACGCCTTTTTTGTCGTCGTTTTTCTTTCGGCTCCTCGTACGCTTTTCTGAAGTTTTGCTTCTTTACCCAGCCATCACACTCGTGGAGATGGTTCTTCGCCTCGAGAAGAGGAGCACCAATCCGCGGCTGCCCCGGGGCGAACCACCGGGGCACCCGAAGAGGCGCCTGAGGCCAATAATCCTTTGACGTTGAAGACGTCGACCTCCAAGGTGCCAGAAAGAGCTGATGATGCGACTGCGGTGGATGCTGAGCTATTGGAGCATGTAAGTATATTCTGTCAGCCTTGCAGTTTCTTGTGTCGGGTGCGCGAACAGCGCTCCCGATGGGAGTAGCCCCCGAAGATGTGCGTGACTAGGATAGTCGGGCACAGATTGACACTTTTGCTTCTTTGCACAGCCGTTTTGTCGCCAGCTGCTTGAGGGTGCCAAGTCCTTCATGCGCATGGAGAAGGAGGATGGTAGACTCCGCATTGCTCTGGAGCGAGCCAACAGTAAGTACCAACCCGTGCATTCAGGAGGTGTATCGACTACCCTTGTTTTTGACTTTGATCTGGTGATTCCCAGGCGAAAAGGAGACTCTGGCGAGGCGGGTCGCCGAGTTGGAGAAGTCCCTGGGTGCAGCTCAGGAGCGTGAGCGAACCCGGGGTGAACTAGAGAAAACCCAGGTTGAACGCTTGCTCGGACTCGCCCATACCATCGGAGGTAGGTATCTCGGCTCACTGCCTACTTTGTCTTTTGTTGACTTTGGATGTGTCACAAGTGTATTCATCTTCGTTGTTCAGAGCCGTGCGGAGGCGCTCCTCCCGAAGAGTCTTCCAGCAAGAATGTCGACCTGGAGACGGCTGTTGGCTTCGTTGACCGCGCTTATGCGTATGCTTCGACTGCACTGCAGCAATCTTCAGCGGCGCTGCAGAGGTCGAAGAATGCCCTGGCGAGTGTGCACCAGGGCATCTTCCCAACAAGCCGTTGCCTGCCGATGTTGATGGACTGGCGGCTCCTTTTGAAGGCGGGGCGACCACCTTAGCGGACTACACGCGTGCTCAGACGGTACGCGGCTCAGAGTTCACTTTCCGGCTTTTGCTTGGTCATGAGGTTGCAGGCGACTTCGAGGCTGTTGTCAGCGACTTCCCTCGAAGGCCCGATGGCAAGACCAAGTCGCTAAACAGCGTCAAGGTGAAGCGAGTCAGTTAGCTGTTAAGCTAATTGATACCTTTGAGAAGAAGCTTGCCAGGGCTGCAGAGTTATCCTCCAAGAAGAGTCGCTCGCAGTCGGAGTCTGCAGTGTAGTATGTGTAGTAGGGTTCCCTTTTGCCTTAGGGTTCTTCTTTTGGTTATAGACTGTAATGAACCATACAGTTTGCGGGTCTTCTGGCCGCGGGCAAACTGATTCTGAAATGTGAATATGTGTCTTCGAGTCTTTTGTCATACTTTCTTCTAGGACGTGCTCTTTTCCTTGCTTGACACTGTCGAACTTGGCAGCCTGAGATGGGTGAGACTCCCGAGGTTGCTGTTGCCGCTGGTGTGGGTGAAGACGAGGATACTTCTTCGGCTGCACCCACTCGCCCTCGTCGTCGAGCGCGTGCAGCCCACGCGCGGAGCGCCAATGACCAACGAGTGTTCACCTATATGAGGAACAAGATTGTTGAACTTGAGTCGAAGGTGAGGACCGCCAAGTTGGAGTTGGAGCGCTTGAAGTCACGGCCCGCTGCGCCGTTCTCACAGCGTGAGGAATTCCTTCTTGGCCAGATGGAACTGATCAGTCGACAACTGCAAGGTTGGTCTTCTGACGCTTTGCTCTTGTTTCTTTATGCTTGCACTGTTCTAAGTGCTGGATCTTCGTGCAGATGTGAATGCTGACCAGACGGCCGAACAGGGTCGAGTGGACGAGCGTGTGGGTAGAGAAGCCGCCGGTGACTCACTCGAAGCCCGTCAATTTTGGTCGGACAGGTCCCAGGGGAGTATACTTGCAAGAATGCTGGATCGCACCTGGCGGGCTGCTTTGCTCTTGGAAGGTTGCAGAAACACTCTATTGCAGGTCAATAAGGTGTTCTTTCCGCACAACGAGCAACCTAGCGGACTGGCTGCGCTGCTGGAGAGGTACCGTGAGGGTAAGGTCAAGGCGTTGAAGGAAGTCGTGCACGCCCAGCTTGTTGCCGGGGCGAACGTGGCGCTGGCGTACGTTCGAATGCATCGGCCCCATCTTTCCTTGGACAAGGTGCTTGACGGCTTGCCTGGAGCGGATGATTATGCCGATACTCTTGCGGCTGCGCGTCGGATGATTCAGCAAGTCCAGGCCTTCAGCGAGCAGCTTGTGGGGCCGCTTGATGCGCCAAAGGAGGAACCTGGAGAGTAAAAATAGCAGTCTGTTGTTGTATGATGTTAGCTTGTAACATAAATATGCATGTATGTATGCCCATATGATGTTGTTCACTGAATGTATAATGTGTGATTTGCACTCGTAGACCTGTATGGCGCGAGCCCCCGAGTGAATCGAGTGGCGGCCTAGGGTTTCTGAGTTTGTGCCTATGCGGCGCAGAACCCGAGTGATTCGAGTGGCGGCCTAGGCTGGACTTAGACCTGTATGGCGCGAGCCCCCGAGTGGTTCAAGTGGCGGCCTAGGATTTTCGAGTTATGCCTGTGTGGCGCAGCCCCCGAGTGATTCGAGTGGCGGCCTAGGCTAGACTTAGACCTGTATGGCGCGAGCCCCCGAGTGGTTCGAGTGGCGGCCTAGGATTTTCGAGTTATGCCTGTGTGGCGCAGCCCCCGAGTGATTCGAGTGGCGGCCTAGGCTGGACTTAGACCTGTATGGCGCGAGGCCCCCGAGTGGTTCGAGTGGCGGCCTAGGATTTTCGAGTTATGTCTGTGTGGCGCAGCCCCCGAGTGATTCGAGTGGCGGCCTAGGCTGGCCTTAGACCTGTATGGCGCGAGCCCCCGAGTGGTTCGAGTGGCGGCCTAGGATTTTCGAGTTATGCCTGTGTGGCGCAGCCCCCGAGTGATTCGAGTGGCGGCCTAGGCTGGACTTAGACCTGTATGGCGCGAGCCCCCGAGTGGTTCGAGTGGCGGCCTAGGATTTAGGTTGATTGCTCACAAAGGAAGAAATGACAAGTGTTTTCCTTCAAATATCTTTATTGATTCTCGCAAACAGGCCGCCTCGTTAAAACCCTTCCAGTCCCCTTAGGTACCCTGGCGAGGGAAAGAGTGCGTAAGAAACCTGCTGCTACTTAACAAGTTGAAGCTTACAAGCTGGGGTTGATCAGGCGTAGAAGCGGCGTAACTGTGCCACGTTCCACGGATTGCTGCAGACTGTCCCTGTCTTCGAGTCCTTCAGGCGGTAAGCTCCATTGCCGATTGCCTCTGTCACAATGTATGGCCCTCCCATGGGGAGGCGAGTTTGTGCACCTTCTTCTGCTTGAGCCGGAGAACCAGGTCTCCTGGGACGAATGCTCTAGGCCGCAGTCGCCGACCGTGGTAGTTGCGCAGGTCTTGCTGGTACACAGCTGTGCGGCTGAGAGCGATGTCGCGTGCCTCATCCAGGACATCCACATCATCTTCGAGTGCTTCTTCAGCATCAGACTCGTCGTATGCCACCACTCGTGGAGCGTCAAATTTGATGTCGCAGGGCAGGACTGCTTCGGCACCGTACACCATGAAGAATGGTGTATACTGGGTAGATCTGTTTGGCGTGGTGCGTAGGCTCCACAGCACACTTGGTAGCTCTTCCACCCAGGCTCCTGCGGCTCGCTTCAATGGTACTCGCAGACGCTTCTTGATGCCTTTGCCGACTAGGCCATTGGCCCTCTCGACTTGCCCGTTGGACTGCGGGTGCGAGACAGATGCATAACTGAGCTTGACACCTTGTTCAGAGCAGAAATCCCTGAATTCTTCGGCTGTGAAGTTAGTCCCGTTGTCGGTGATGATGCCGTGTGGCACACCGAACCTGAAGATGATTGACCTGATGAAGTTGACGCTGAGGTTGCGGTTGAGCTTGTGATTGGGACCGCCTCGATCCACTTCGTGAACTTGTCGACTGCCACCAGGAGGTGAGTGTGCCCGCCTGGGGAGGATTTCTTGAAGGGACCTACCATGTCGAGTCCCCATTGCGCGAAGGGCCACGCGAGTGGTATTGTCTTCAGTGCCGACGCTGGTGCATGCGGCTTGTTGGCGAACTCCTGACAGCCAACGCATTTTCTGACCAGTTCTTCTGCGTCTTGCATTGCGGTGGGCCAGTAGAACCCTGCTCGCAAGGCCTTGGCCACCAGTGCTCGACTGCTTGCGTGGTGCCCAGCATATGCCAGCGTGGATGTCGAGTAAGATTGCTTGGCCGTCGGCTGGATCGATGCACCTTTGGAGGACTCCTGAGATGCTTCTCTTGTAGAGTTCGCCGTTGATGATGGTGAAGCCTTTGGAACGGCGGACGATGCGCTTGGCTTCGACTGGGTTCTCCGGCAGCCGCTGGTGCAGCATGTAGGCCAGATACGGGCTTGTCCATGTGGGCTCGACTAGCATTATCTCCGTGACCTCCTTCTCCGTGCTTGGCGGGTTGGCGGTGCTTGTTGTCGATGTAGAGGGTCCCGGCGGGTGCCGGACCTTGATTGAGCGCTGTGTGATGCACTCGAGGAAGACTCCGGGTGGCACCGGAGCTCGATCCGATCCTAGATTGGCCAGGATGTCAGCTTCTTTGTTGCTTTCGTGGCCGATGTGCCGCAGTTCACAGCCGTCGAAGAGGCCTTCCAGCTGATTGTACAACTCCCTGTAGGCTATCATGTTGTCCGCGATGGCATCACACTGCTTCATGGTTTGCTGCACGACCAGGTAGGAGTCGCCGTAGATCATGAGGCGAGTGGCACCGCAGTTCTGGGCCATCCGCATGCCGTGGATCAGTGCTCGTACTCTGCTTCGTTGTTGGAAGGAGTTGGGAACTTCATCTGCAGCACGTACTTCAGCTTGTCGCCTTTAGGTGAAATGAGCACGACTCCTGCTCCGGCTGAGTTGAATTTCTTGGATCCATCAAAATACATTGTCCATGCATTGGACAAGTCGGGCTCGTCGGGCAGTTGTGCTTCTATCCACTCTGTGGTGAACTCTGGGAGGACCTGAGCCTTGATCGCCTTCGGGTGTGCGTACTTCAGCCCCCATGGTCCTAACTCGACAACCCACTTAGCGACTCTTCCTGTCGCGGCTGGGTTGGTGAGGATGTCGGATAGGGCAGAGGAGCTTACCACCGTGATCGGGTGCTCGGAGAAATAATGGACCACCTTCCTGGACGTCATGAAGACTCCGTATGCCAGCTTCTGGTAGTGCGGGTACCGCTGCTTGGAATCAGTTAGCACCTCGCTGAGGTAATACACTGGTCGCTGAATAGGGTGACTCTTTCCTTCTTCCTCCCGCTCGACTACGAGTACGGTACTGACCACCCTGTTCGTGGCTGCCACATACAGTACAGTGGCTCATTCTCATGTGGTGCCACCTAGCACTGGAGGGTTGTGAGGGTCTGCTTCAATTTGTCGAATGCTTCTTGTGCTCCTCTGTCCACTCGAATTTGTCTGCCTTTTTCATCAGTTGGTAGAAGGGCAGGGCCTTTTCTCCCAACTTACTAATAAATCGACTGAGCGCTGCGACTCTGCCGGCCAGGCGTTGCACTTCGTGGAGCTTGGTCGGTGCAGGCATGTCGAGTATGTTCTGCACCTTCTCAGGGTTGGCTTCTATTCCTCTCGCAGAAACAAGATACCCCAGTAGTTCTCCGGCTGGGACGCCGAAGACGCACTTTTCTGGGTTTAACTTGATCTGGTACTCGTTGAGCGCGTCGAAGACCTTGCGGAGGTCGTCGATGAGGCTGTCCTCTGTGCGGGTGGTGACGACTATATCGTCGACGTAGACCTGGACAGTCTGTCCTATGAGCTCCTTCAAGCAAGCCTGCATCGTGCGCTGGTATGTGGCTCCAGCGTTCTTCAACCCGAAGGGCATCATCTGGTAGCAGAATACACCGTGTGGTGTGATGAATGCTGTCTTCTCCTGATCCTCGACTTTCATCCTTATCTGCTGGTACCCAGAGTAGGCATCCAGGAAGGATAGGCGTGCACAGCCTGCAGTCGAATCGACGATCTGATCAATCCGCGGGAGCGGAAAATGATCCTTGGGGCAGCATTGTTGATGGCGGTGAAGTCGACGCACATGCGGAGTTTCTTTGTCTTCTTCTTTTCCACCAGTACCGGGTTTGCTACCCACTCTGAATCCTTTATTTCTCGAATGAATCCGGCGTGAAGCAGCCGGTCAATCTCCTTGCTGATAGCATCTCTCTTGGGACCCGCGAAACGCCTCATGGACTGCTTGACTGGTCTGGCATCTTTGCGGACGCGTAAGGAGTGCTCGGCGAGTTCCCTTGGTATACCTGGCATGTCAGAAGGTTGCCAGGCGAATATTTTCCAGTTCTCGCGCAGGAACTCGACGAGCGCGCTTTCCTATGCGTTAGTCAGGCTTGATGACACCCTGACCGTCTTGTCGGCGTCCGTCGGGTGTACCTGGTGAGCCCTTGTGTCGTCGCTTGTGTTAAATGTCGACTCCTTGGATGGTTTCTTCCGTGGCGGGAACAGAGTCCTGTCGTTGTCGACTGCCATCATCTCCAGCTGCTCGTCCATCCCAAAGAACTCAGAAATCCTGCTGAACTCGCGGTCGCAGCTGTCAGACCGGTCGAAGTCGCCTTTCACCGTGATGACACCCTTTGGTCCCGGCATCTTGAGCAGGAGGTAGGCGTAATGTGGCACTGCCATGAACCTGGCGAAGGCCGGACGACCCAGTATGGCATGATATTGCGACTTCCAGTCGACTACCTCAAAGTCGATCGCCTCTCGCTGGAAGTTTTCGGGTGTGCCGAATATGACATCGAGTGTAATGGTTCCCATGGGCGTGACTGCTTGCCCTGGTACTATACCGTGGAAGGTATTTGCTGATGGCGTTAGGTTGGATGTTGACCTGTTCATCCTTCTCAGGGTGTCGGCGAAGATGATGTTTATACCGCTGCCTCCATCCATGAACACCTTCTTCAAGGTGTACTCCCCGATCTGAGCTTCGACTACCAGAGCAGCGTGCCCGGGTCGTGGTATCGCCGGCGGGTGGTCCGCTCTGGAGAAAGTGATCGTTGTTTCTGATCCTCTCAGGTAATCGGGTACTGCAGGTGGATTGGCGAGTGCTTGGTAGACCTGGCGGGTGGATGATTTTCTGGGTCCTGTTGGAAGGACGTCCTTCTGTATCATGTTGATCTGCCCACGTGCTGCCGGGAACGCGTTAGCAGGATCCTGCGGCTGTGGCTGTGGCTGTTGTTGCTGTTGCGGGTAGAAGGCCAGCGCTGCTTGCGCTGGGTTGGCGACTGGAGGAGGAGGTGGCGCCTGGAGGGCCAGCTGTGCGGCTGGCTGTGCCACGGGTGCTGCTTGATTATCGCGCTGTCCGTTCTGAGGGACTATTCGCGCAAACGCCCTGTATATCTTTTGCGCCTTTCTGCAATCCTTCAACAGGTGGCGGGATCCCCACTTGCCTGTTTCTGGGTCCCTGAACATGTGATGCTTGCAAGGTTGCTCTAACTCTTCTTCCTCAGTCAGTGGGCGTCTCCGCCACTCGCGCTTGCGACTTCCGTCTCTATGGTAGCTGCTGCCACCGTCCTGGTTGTATTGCCTTTCATTCTCACGGGGGGTTTCGAATCCCGCCGCTACTAACTCGATCGAGTCGTTGCCGACGTAACGCGGCTTCTTCTTCAGGCGCCCTTCTCGCCAGTTGCTGGGTCCTGCTTCCTGCCTCGGGGATCGTGGTGCATCACGAACAGAGTCTTCTCCATCTGCCCACTGGTTGGCTATCTGCATGAGCTCGATCATGTTCCTCGGCCTAAGCCTACCAAACTCCTCACGGAGGTCGCGGCGGTAAACGCCGTGCATGAATGCATCCATCACCCTGTCCTCTGAGGTGGCTCCATCCATGGTGTTGCGAAGTAAGGTCCACCGCTGGATGTACGAACGGAGTGGCTCGTCTCGACCTTGCTTGCACGCCTGGAGCTCAATGAGGGTTGTTGGCCTTGCGTATGTCCCCAGAAAACTCTTCACGAAGGCGTTCCTGAACTCTTCCCAGGTGCTGAAAGCGTCCCTGGGCTGAGTGTTGAGCCACCCGCGAGCAGATCCCGTGAGCATCAGCTGGATGTACTGCATGGCAGTAGTCGAAGTACCACCTTGACAGCTGCACGCGATGAGGTAGTCTTCCAGCCAGTCCCTTGGGTCTTGCTTCCCATCATACTTGGGTGTCTCCGCTGTTAGCTTGAAGCCTTTGGGCATCTTCGTGTCGCGGATGTTGAAGCTGAAACATGCGGCTCCGCGTGGCTCGAAGTCGTCGTCGTCGTAGTCGTTGGCTTGTGCACTCGCCGCTCGCAGCCGTCGACTGCGGTCCACCCTTCTCTGTGCGACGACGTTACGGACATCTTCGCCTGGCTGCGGCTTGTCGCAGTCGAATTGGGCTGGGTCTGCAAGTGGTGCGGGTTCACGATCGCGGCGGTCTCGATTCTCGTGCACCCTTCCTGCTGGTGCTGACTTTGCCAAGACTTCCTCGACTTCCCTGAGGGATTGGATTTGTCGCCTGTGGAGGCGGGCGTGGGCGTCACCTTCCGGCGGCTGTGTTAGTCGCAGGTAGGTTTCGACCGCCATGAGGGCCGAAGCGGGTGTCTTGGGGACGGGGATTCCGTCCGCATCTTCCGTCATGAATGACGATCCAGATTGCGAGTGAGGTGGACGCGATCAGCTTCTGGCATCCGTGGCATGCGAGGCCTGTGACGTCCTCCTTGCGAGACTTCCTCTGATCCGGCCAAGAACGAGTGTGCTGCCCTCCTGGCACTCGACGCGTCGGCTAGTTCTTTGCGCCGAATCAGATCGGCCTTCTCTTGGCGAACTCGCTCGGACTCCTTCCAAAGCAAGTATTGGACCGCCAGTTGGTCTTCTCGGGGTTCATCTGGTGAAGGGAACGTGCCCTCGTCCACGTGCTTCATGGCCTGGATCGCCATCTCCCGAGTGATTGTGAGTCTTGTCACCCTGTCCGGCATAGTCACCTCCAGCGGGTATACGTGTTCCCCGCCGTTGGATCTTGCTGGGCTGGCCATATAGACCTGCGCGGGGTAAACCCGTCGAGTGGGGCTGATGCTCCCAGTCCTGCTTCCTTCGTCCGAGCTGTGCTCAGAGTCGAAGATCACAGCAACGTGGCGGGTGCCACGGCCGCTGCTACTGGCGACTCCGCGATGCGGAGGCGCGATTGGCGTAGATCTTGGCGCAAATTTTGGCTTCGTCCGAGGCGCAGACAAGAAGGTCGGAGTAGACTTGTTCCGNGTCACCTCCAGCGGGTATACGTCTTCCCCGCCGTTGGATCTTGCTGGGCTGGCCATATAGACCTGCGCGGGGTAAAACCCGTCGAGTGGGGCTGATGCTCCCAGTCCTGCTTCCTTCGTCCGAGCTATGCTCAGAGTCGAAGATCACAGCAACGTGGCGGGGTGCCACGGTCGCTGCTACTGGCGATTCCGCGACGCAGAGGCGCGGTTGGCGTAGGCGAAATTGGCGTAAATTTTGGCTTCGTCCGAGGCGCGGACAAGAAGGTCGGAGTAGACTTGTTCCGCGCCAAGGTTGCAGTAGATGCGATTTTCCTGGCAGCTGCGGGTGTGGTCACCGCAGTCGCCTTTGACGTGGATGGTGCTGACGCAGTCGAAGCAGATGCGATCTTCACGGCAGTCGATGGCGCGATCGCCGTGGCCGCAGTAGATGCGATCTTCGCGGCGGGTGAAGCCGCGGTCGGTGTAGATGCTGGCGCGTCCGTCGCGCGCAACGTGGCCAGCGTGGGCCGGAGCGTCCCGCGACTGTCCACCAGATAGCGCAGACTACCAAAGATAATCCACGTGCTCTGCTGCACCTCAGAGTACGCCGGGAGATCCGCCGGCGAGTGGTGGACGAACTCGAGGAAGCCGGTGTAGATCGACTCCCTGGCGCTGATGCCGTTCTTCATTGTTGATGAGGCCGGCGCAACCATGACTCCAACGATCCGTTCTTTCCCACAGACGGCGCCAATTGACGAGGTTAGGGCTCGGCAAATCCCAAGGTTGTACACCCCGGGTTGATTGAGGGAGAGAGAGAGAACGTTGGTGGTTGTGACGGCTAACAGGGGGCGAGTTTTACCCAGGTTCGGCCCCTCGAGGTGAGGTAAAGACCTACTCCTGCTTGTCTGGAATTATTGAGGTGGCTACAATGGCGAGATGCAATCTCGCTAGGGTTTGCTTGCTGGTTGCTTGACCTAGACGGCGCACCCTCCTGGCCTTTATATCACAGGCCAGGTCTCGGGTGACGGTGCAGATCGCACGTTACAAGATAAGGGGAACTCTCATCGGCCTAACCGACTACTTGGGCCACCCGGTATGCTTCATGGGCTTCAATGGGCTTCGCTTGGCGTGACCCAGGTATCACCACCGTGAGGCACCTGAAAGGTAGCCCCACGACACCTACCATCAAATGGGGAGTCACATTGGTTCAAGTCCAAGTCCATATGAGCATCAACCTTCTTAGTGGCAAATAACTTAATAGACTTGTCTAGTGATTCGGCCACACGGTCTCCTTGTATGCAACCCAACGTAGTTCCGAGTTGATACGCAAAAACTTCCAATGGAGGTGCACACCATGACCCGCATTGTGTCTTCCCTCCAACTCTACAACATCACTTGGGTCCATCCAATTCAACTCAATCCTCACTTCTTTCGAAACCTCGGCATAGGTAGGGCTACGCTCGAACACCAAGTCTACCTCTTCCGGATCCGGTTCCATATTGCCTTTTAAAAAGGCGTCTTTGTCCACATGATGAACCTGAACAATTCTCGACATTCCTAAAATAATAACAATAATATCATAGAAAGTTAAATCAAACACTAGTAACCCATATGTCTACTCGCATAACCAAACACTAGCCCTAACATACCATATCCATAACCTAACTAGCATCCTAACCCTAACATAACAAAAACCTAACCCTGCCATAGTAATAACCCTAACCCTAGACACCATACAAGCCACCATTTGGCCAATGCACCAACCATAGTAACAACCCTTATACAAAACATCATACAAGACACCGTTTCTAGGGTTTCTAAGATTTGAACATAGATCCACAAAAATACAAGATTCCAATGGGTTAAAACATGGGAAAATAAGAGAGATTACCTCTAGGAACTTGAGGGATGTCGATTCACGGAAGAAATCTTCAGATTTGAGGTGTCTGGGAGAGGATTTGAGTGGGGGAGAGAGGAGCCGCCACCAGCCTCTTTCTTCTGTCTCTCGAGTGTGGAAATGACCAGCTAGGGTTGGGGAGGCCGTCGCTGGGCGACTTAACCCTTGCATTGTGTAGCGCCTTTCAATCAGGCGCTATACAGCATAGTGTAGCGCCTTTCAATCAGGCGCTATGCTATGTATGTCCCAGCGAGTACCAGAGAAGTAGGAGGGAAGAGGACTAGGGCACGGGGGCGCCTCTCGCGGGCTTAACCCTAATAGATGTGTAGCGACTTAGAGTGCGGCGCTACACATAGAATCATAGCGCCTTCCACCAAGGCGCTACATGACCAGGACTGGAGCCCGCCTGGCCGGCTGGCCCCGCAGCCGCCACACTGGCAGGATGTGTAGCGCCTGACGACAAGGCGCTACACAGCATACCATAGCGCCTCGTTGTTGGGCGCTATCCGAAAGGGTTAATTCGTGAAATAGTTTCGCCCGCGTGGTGCACAGTAGACAAGAGCGGGGATAGATCGATCGAGCTGGCGGGGGAGAGAGCTCTGTCGAGCCCCGATCAATCATTCGAACACCGTTACGGTTACGGAAAGACCCTCCTGCCCCTGTCCTTTTTGCTCCAACTTTCGGCAGTAAAAAGATCGGCGGTGGCAGTGTGAGGTACGGCCAGGTTCAGGCAGCATCTAGCTAGCACAGGGAACGGCCGTGAACGCGGACGGATGCATGGGGCTGAGCCTGCATGCATGGAGAAGCTTGTGCAGTGGATGCTGCTGATGCGATGGGACGAGACATCCCTCCTCTCTTCGCTCGCTGCCACATCCGTCTTCTTCTTCGTTGTATGCGTGCTGCCGTGATGGTAAAAAAAGCTGAGCCGGCCGGCGGCACACGTACGGTCCCCGGCATGGTAAAAAAAAACGTGCACACCACTACAACCAGGCCATGCGCAAGCGGGAAGAGCAGGCATCAGTTTGTTTCTAGTAATTATATTCAGAACCAAACGAACACAGGAAGCCACCATTTTAATGGGTTCCTTGATCGATCATTTAATTAGGAAACAGCGAAGGAGACGCAAGAAAAAGATCAGAATAACGCTAGTTTTTTTTTGAAGGCCCTGTGAAGCTTCGCTACAGTAACCTAGCCACACGCTAAACAACTGTCCGAAATACATGGATCATACCTGCATAGTTTAAGAAAGTTCAGTCAGCCGAGCCAATCTGGCAGTTTGGACCATCTAATCATTGCTTTGCTTGCTACTTGTGGCCTTAATAAGATCACTGAGAAGAATCATTGTTCAAGCCATAATGTCTGGAAGTACGTTTTTCTGTTCTCCCAGATGATCAATCTTCAAGCGCATCCCTTCACCGACAGTGTATATTAATTTGCAGGGGTTTCCAAGTCCGTTTGTCATAGAAAAGTTGTGAGTGCAAAATGGCAGCTAATTCTCACCGTATTACCACAACTCTTTCCACTCAAAACCAGAAATCAGTTGACAGAATCTACAAGATCAAACGCCAAATTCCAAAATAAACCGACCCATTTGTTCTCTTGTACATGGGCAAACTTGTATCAAATTATCCAAAACTAGCTGCTTCTAGGTAGGTGTATGACCAGCACTTTCGGCGACCAGCATGTGTTTAACTATTTCTCACGTACGGCCTTGGTCCGTTGTTCCGCATGAGGTGGAATCCTCTCACTCTCAGTTGCGCACCTGCTGCACCCAGCATCTAGTTAGCCATCTACACAACACACTAATATTATATTTCATCCCTCACGTCGGTCCATGTGATCTTTGTGGTGAAAGAACAGAGGAACTGATTCTTTAGATTTGACCCACAGCTACCACTACTAGGAAAAGGCTTATAGGTGGATTACTTAGCCGTGGCGCACCACTATTTTGGTGTGCCACGAGTATATAGCCGTGGCGCACCAGACACAGATGCGCCACGCGTAGGATATTACCCGTGGCGCACCAAAATAGTGGTACGCCACGGCTAAGTGCAGGCTAGGCTGACGGAGGGGCACCCTCTTTAGCCGTGGCGCACCACTATTTCGGTGCGCCACGGGTAAGAGTATAGCCGTGGCGCACCTTATTCCAATGCGACACCAAAATAATGGTCTCTGGGCCAAATTTTAACCCCACATAGCCGTGGCGCACCAAAATAGTGGTGCGCCATGGGTAACCTCTTACCCGTGGCGCACCGAAATAGTGGTGCGCCACGGGTAAGTTTCCTGTTTTGTGCTCCCATGCCCCCCCCCCGATCGCCTTTTCAGTTTTGGAGAAGCTAAAAGAAAATGTTAAAAAATTCAAAAATAAAATCCTTTGAGATGTGGTTATGTTACGTAAACTAGGTGTTAGGAAAAATTTGAAACATGAATTTCGATGTATTTTACAAAAAATCATTATGGAATAGTAAAACGGCAATAACTTTTGCATACGAACTCGGATTTCGACATTTAATACCTTAAAAAAAACTAGAGAAAACCCACATCCAATCCAAATAGCCCACGGCCTTTGAGCCGTTTTTTGCCCACAGAATCCCCAAATTCGAAAGGGAACACCTATTTTTTGAAGTTTAAGTTTTCTGGCCAGAAAAAATAAATAAAAATTACCCGTGGCGCACCACATAGTCAATGCGCCATGGGTAACCTGGGGGCACAATCCATGTGCTTCACGATCCGACGGCTCACAACGATTTAAACAAGCGTTCTTGTCTCTGATTGGTCCAGAGGGGGGCATCTACTCAACCCTATCTCCTTCTCTCCCTTCTCCTCTTTCTTGTCCCCTTCTCCATCTCCCTCCAAGCCTCTCCCCTTATCCTCTCCAAGCCTCTCCCCTTCTCCTCCATCCTCCTCACAGTGGCGGCCGGGGACGGCCGGCTAGCATCTCCACGGCGGCCGGCGACCTCCTCCACGATGGCGAGCATCTCCACGGCGGCCGGCGACCTCCTCCACGACGGCGCCTCCTCCATGGACGGTGAGCTCCTCCACGACGGCGCCTCCTCCATGACGGCAAGCTCCTCCACGTCGGCGACCTCGACGGCGACATCCTCCATAACGACGACGTCCTCCACGACAGTGACCTCCTCCACCATGGCGACCTCCTCCACCACGGCGACCTCCTCCACAACGGCGACCTCCTCCACCACGGCGACCTCCTCCACAACGGCGACCTCCGCCACGACGGCGACCTCCTCCACGGCGACCACCAACACGACGGCCAGTGAGCTGTCGGACATGCCGACGTGGGCGGTGGCCGGTGGCTCTTTTTTTTTTTAGATTCAGAAATTCATAGCCGTGGCGCACCAAAACGAGATGCGCCACGGGTATGTGCCGATAGCCGTGGCGCATCAAAACGAGGTGCGCCACGGGTATATAAACATACCCGTGGCGCACCTAATTTTGGTGCGCCACGGCTATGTATATACCCATGGCGCACATGGACACCTGCGCCACGGCTATTTTCTTACCCGTGGCGTGGCAATCCGTGGCGCAGGCCCCTGCGCCACGGGTAACCAAAACTGGTGCGCCACAGGTAACATTTTTCCTAGTAGTGTACTTCTCAAAAGGGTGAAACTAAAACACTTCTTTTAGGCTGAGGAACATGGATGCATCATGCACTGATTTCTTTACCTGATTTGAATGCCCCTTGTGTAGGAAATTGTGTCCTGCAACATTTTATATATCTACTACATTGTCCGGAATTAAACTCCAGTGTGGAAGTCTCACGGAAATAACAGGGAATTAATGATGTGGAATTGTACTTAAGGAAATATACTTAAGGAAGCCGGTACGGCTATACTGGAACACGGTGTATATTAATACGCTGGAATTATACCCGGAAACAGTATATAGCGGAATACCAGGTTGTCCATAGGATTGGCTCTATGGATTGTTAAAGCCTGCGAGTTTGATTTTGTATTCGAACTCGGCGCATGACTCACACATGCGTGTTGGGACCTAATTGTTTAACAGTAATAGGCTCGGTAACTGGCTGTTAAATATTATGGTTGTTTTAACATGTCACGAGTCCTATCTGGAAACAGATTGATTTATCTGGAATTAGAGTCTACTATATAAAGGTGCCGTTTAGATCCAAAACCTAATTCTTACACCTTGTCTCAAAGACTGAAATCAGGAACGCCAAAGTTGTCATAACAAATATGTTTATTTGGCCCTCTCATCCTTTTTCACGTTCTCCTGTTCCTGCCTACCTTTCCAAAAGGCAGACAAAAAGGCACTAACCCACATAGAAAACCCTGAAGCAGAAATACATTGTGCATAACATGAACTCCATGTTGTGACAGCGCAGTGGACGGGAGCTAGCCCAGGTCACTAATACTAGCTAGGCCTCACTAAGTCACTAATACTAGCTAGGCTACTTTGTATATACACTGATCGATCAGCTAGCTGCTTGATCCAGTTCTACTGACCTGGATCCAAGTCATGCACAGTATTTATTTTCTCTCAGTTTGGATTCTGATAGGCTTGCATACTACCACATGATACACTCTCCTGTACGTAGCCATCTCAGCCATGTGCTGGATTCACGGTGCCGTTAACTATTTATTCATCAACTCTGGCCTTTGAGGCCAAGTGAGACGACAGCTGGTCTGGCTTCCACGGTGTCTGTCTATTGGGCTTCACGGGGATCATCGGAACAAGTAGCCTCCCGTTCGCAAGTCCGACGCGTGGTTAGCTTGATTTCTCGGCACGAAACTTCAGATCGCGCACGCAGCGGGCGATATACTCCAGCGCGCACATTAGTATATACCGACGAACACCGCTGGCAAAACTGGCATAGAGAGATCAGAGCACACTGGTGAATTACGGCAACTGTGGCCAAGTTGCCTACTAGGCTGGCTTCAGAAATAGTATACACTGCCGAAATGGCATGGGAACAAGTAGCCTCTCCGTCGCCTGTGCGTGTCGCGACGGCTGGTTCTGAAACTTTCGGACAGCGCGAGGCGCCAGGCCTGAACATCGCTGCCAAATTGGCAAATCTCAAGGTCGATCAAGCATCAGTGATGTTCCTCCAATACGAAACTCGACCGATCGATGGATCCCGCGTGCCACAGTCGCGCGCGTGCACAGAGTGGATGGCTGAATGCCTATTCGAACGCATCGAGACATGATTATTTGCTTGTGATGGCAAGCGAGACGAGGAGTCCCGGCCTAGTTTCATTACGGGCGAACAGTGTTATGTCTCTCTGGGGAAAGTCAAGAGACCCTCGACCGTGAGCTGGCGGGACGGAACAGTGTTATGTCTCCGGGAAAATTGAGACCCCTTGAGCTGGCGGGACGTAACAGTGTTATGTCTCGTTGTCGATCGTCTCATCCGTGTAGGCTGCAGTGCAGGAGACACGTACAGTACGCCCGGTACGGGTACAGCTGCACATTGCTGGCTGGAAATGCAGAGATCAGTGGAGTTCGTTCGTTCGTGGTCCCGTGCCGCGTCTCGATCGGTGGACGAGCTTTGGATCGACGGATGATCTGGCCAGCACGAATATGCTTGTGATCGACGATTCCGGCGACATGGACTTTATTATTTGCTCGTGATGGCGAGCGAGCGAGACGAGTCCCGGCCTTCTTTCTCTCTCTCGTTTCATTACTGACGAAACAGTGTTATGTCTCCGGGAAACTGATCTGAGGCGGACAGGCGGTCGATCAACAGTGCTATGTCTCGTCCGTGTATGCGGGAGATGTGGTCGGCCGGTAGAGCACGCTCGTGTATACGGTACGGCTACACATGGACATTGCTACGTACGCGCTTGATGCTGCTATAAACAGGTATGGCGTCCATTTGCTTTACTGGAATGGATGGACGGACTCTTAGGATTTTATCTGCAAATTCAGAATAATCATTTTATTTCGATTTCTCTTTTAGTTTTCATATATGTTGCTTATTGTAACTTGATTTTCGATTAATGAAATATGTGGTTCTCTCAAAAAAAAAAAAGTCCCGCACACCGGCTGTTTCCGTGTTTCGTCTGGGCCTGTTGTTCTATTGCATCAGAATATTCTTGTGGATAGCCCATTATCCTTAGCTTGAAACAAATATTTCGGAAACTGCTCCCTATCGTCCGGACGAGATTTGTACCATCATTTCGCCCGCGTGCACAGCAGGATGGGCCAGCCCACTTATTTCTTGGTTGGTCTGTTTCCGTTGTTTACGTGTTTCGTACGCACGTACAGTACACGAGAAGATCGTACGTGTACACGTGGGACAGCAGTTTCCTAGACCTAGGATGTTGGTTTATCTACCAATGAGAGCGTAGCAACTAGCAACGATAGTGCTTCTGCTTCCTTCCCTCTATATTTTTTCTATCTTTTTTTTCTACCTTTTAATTTTATTTATTTTTGTCTTCTTCTTTTTGTTTCTTACAGTTCCACTTTAATTTAGATTCTTATTTTTATTTTTATAATTTTCTATATTTTTCTTCCCATGTGTAAAATATTGTTCCTTCAGTTGTGGCAATAATTTGTTTCCCATGTTGTAAAACGAACCATTTTCAAAATTAACAATGTTGTCGCGATAATATGAACCATTTTCAAAATTTAACATTTTCTAAATGAACAATTTTATATGAACCATTTTTAAATCAATTTTTCGTTCACTATTATTTTCGGTTCATTCGAATTTTTGTTTCTTTTCGGTTTATTATTACTTTCGGTTCGCCGGTATTTTTGGTTCACTATTATTTTCGGTTCACCCGAATTTTTGTTTCACTATTATTTTTGATTCATCCAAAATTTTGGTTCACTGTTATTTCTGGTTCACCCGAATTTTTGGTTCAATATTTTTTTCTTTATTTGTATTTTTGGTTCACTATTATTTTCAATTCATCCAAAATCATTTTCCATAATTTTTTATTTTTAAAATACAAAGATTAAAAATATTCATTTTTTTATAATATTCGGACTTGAAAATTGTTCAAATTTTTAAGTATTTATATTTAATAATAGTTCATACTTTTTGAAGAAATCATATTTAAAAATGGTTATATTAAAAATAATAGAAAAAATAAAACAACGAAATATAAAGAAAATAGACGGGAAAGAAAAAACAAAAAAGCCCACACATTGGCCTGCCCATGCGTAGGAGTCGTGAGGGCGAGCGCTAGCTAGGCCACCGCCATCCAGCCCAACCGGGCGATTCCGGAGCAAGGAATCACCCGGGCGCCAAGGAGGAGCACCCAATATTTCGGCCCCTCCCAAGAAGAAAAAGCCCATGACCACACGATGGATTCGTTCCGATGTCATCCAGGGATTTTTGACTGGAAGCCGTGAAGATTTAGACCGAAGACGGTTATCCGAGTAGTGGTAGTCAATGTTTCTCAAATAAAAAGTGGTACCCATCCGATCCATAAAAAGTGTCATCCACTTAGTACAAAGTTTGTACTAACTTAGTACAAAATAAATATATTTTTTATGAATCTAAGGGAGTAGTTAATTTGACCACCATTGACCGACAACACAGTGGAACTGATATCAAAATATGTCAAATATACCAAATCTAACCTCTGATATAAAACTCATGACAAAGCGACCCTATCGAGAAAGCAATCTCGGGCCTGACTCTTTTGCTTAACACCCTACATTGGAGCGTTCATATTCTACTCCTCGGTGCCTTGGATCAAGGAGTCGAGCAAAATTTTGAGATATGATTTTTTTCTCCAGAAATGGTCATTTCGTGTTGAACTTTTTGGTCAGATGTTAGAATTTTTATTTCTCACGCGACGTACACTCTAATTTCCTATTTAGTTATCTAAACTTAATAATGTATACCCTGGAAACCTCTATTGAGTTATTTGCTAAGACCCATACATTGTACCAAGTTTAGCATATATTTAATGATAGCATAAACATATGGTACAAAAACACATTATAATGCATTGAGTGGCATACAATTTTTTTGCATAATGTGATGATTTGGGTTTTATTACTTTTGTGGTGAAATCCATGTTAACAAAATATTTCATCATAAACTAAATCTGTAAATCCAGCGAAAATATTCATATTCCATTTGGCTAGTGAAAATTTATTTGTTAAAGTAAGTTAGGATGATTTTATTTTCAATGATGCTATACATATAACTGGAATTAGTATTCTACATAGTATGCAAAGGTAATATCAACAAAAAACATACATTTAGTTATAAAACAAGTCAAGTAATTAAAAAAGTTCAGCATATAATAAGTGAAAATGATTAATTTTATTATGTTCACAAAGTAGTTGCACTAACGGTTCAAGATGTAGGCGCAAGTGTTCGTGGTCTGTCCGCATGAGATGCAACTGTCCGCAATTGATAATTGTAGGATTAACGGCGGTCGTGTCCACAAGTTCGACTTTCCTCACAACCATGTATGTGAATCTCGAGTGATCAGATGACATACAAGTATTTTGACTGGAATCCCATCAATATTTGGACCGAACACGGTTACCCGAGTAGTGGTAGTCAATGTTTGTTTCTCAAGAAACAGAAGTGGTTTTCAGGGTTTATTTGACCCAGCAGTGTCGGAATCTCTCGCCTATCGGGAGGCTCTTGCTCTCGCACATGATCTTCAGTTAACAAGAACCACAGTGGCCTTTGACTGCTTCGAGGTAATTAAATGCATGAGGGAATCGTACATGGGTAAATTCATTGCGGTCCTTCAGGAGATCAAGATGCGAGCTATGGACTTCGCTCTGGGTTGATTTTGTTCATGAGCGCAGGACTTGAATAGGGAAGCACACGGCCTCGCGAGGTCGTCAGTTTATCGCGAGTATGGGCGCCATGTTTGGCTCGTTTCTCCAGACTTTTACTGTATTCCAACAAATATTATTGATCAATAAAGTGGCGGTTGTTTATCCTAAAAAAATAGAAGTGGTAGTTAATTTGACCACCATTGAGATCGGACATGAAAATATGTCAAAAACAACAAATATAACCTCTGATATAAAACTCACGACGAAATGACCCTATCTATAAAGCAATCTTGGACTTGGCCCTTTTACTTAACGCCCCATCAGAGCGTTGAAATTCTACTCCTCGGTGCCTTGGATCAAGGCGTTTAGATAAGTGAAAAATTACTTTTCAAAGTTAGTCATTTCATGTTGAACTTTCGGTCAGTGGTTTGATTTTTAATTTTTCACACGAACTATTGAAACTTCGTACACTCTAATTCTCTATTTAGTTATCTAAACTAAATAGTGTATAGCCTAGAAACATCTATTAAGTTACTTGTTAAGACCCATACATTGTACCAAGTTTAGCATATATGTAATGATCGATAGCATAAACATATGGTACATAAACACATCATAATGCATTGAGTGGCATACAATTTTTTTGCATAATGTGATGATTTGGGTTTTATTACATTTGTGCAGAAATCCATGTTAATAAAATATTTCATCATAAACTAAATCTGTAAATCCAGCGAAAATCTTCATATTCCATTTAGCTAGTGAAAATTTATTTAAATGTTGAAATAAGTTAGGATGATTTTATTTTCAATGATGCTACATATAACTGGAATTAGTATTCTACATAGTACACAACAAAAAACAACATACATTTAGTGATAAAACAAGTCAAGTATCGTGTAATTTTTCAGGATATTTCCGACCAATTTTCCTTAAGTGATTTCTGAAAATAAAAAATAGCAGAAAACAACTACTAGCACTTGGGCACTGTGTTAATAGGTTAGTTCCAGAAAATGTTGCAAATTGATGTAAAATTATGATATAAACATGTAATAATGGTATGCAAGTAGAAACGAACACTCAAAAATTACAGATACGTTATGACGTATCAGACGGCGTTGAGCCAGCCACGTGCATGTCCTGCAAGACCAGCCGACACTGGTGCTCCAAATACCGATGAGTGCTGATGCGCCGACGGGCACATTTTCGAGATGTGCCAACAAGGGGAGTCATTAGTGGACTGATACGAGTGCGAGAGTGTGCGGCAGCTAGGGTTGGAGAGACTGAGACTAGAGCGACCGGAGTGGGTGGGGGGAGGGGCGGCATGCTTCTTATAAGACCACCTTGCATGTCCAGCATTGGCAACGAAGAACTAGAAAAGTTCGTATGCCATAAGCACATATCGACAACGGAGTTATAAATGGAAGTACAAATGTGGTCGGCTCGTTCACCCATTGCTAAATTGGTCAGCCCCTCAATGGCCCAGTGCTGGCACCCTCCAGGCACACGCCCAAATTCTTTTTATTGTGGACTTTCTCGCTGTCTTTGTCATAGGGAGTATACTTAGTATCTTCTGTACTAGTGCAACCTGTGAAGTAGCAACTCAGTAAAATTAGGCTAGCCCATTTGACGTGAATTGACGATGCAAATTGGTGCCAACGACATTTTGGGCGACTGGAGAATATCCATAGCGTTGAATAGTTAGATTTGACGGTGTAGCGTCAAATCCTTGTGGAAGGCGTTAGGTGATTGTGCTGGCATTGATACATATACATACTTGTAAAAAAATTGAACATAAAGTTGTACGCATCATGTCCTTTATTGTGATTTATGTTTAATCATATGTTTGACATGTATTAGATAATATAAATGGCTTTTTTTTAGCTACGGATGGCCAGATAAAAATCACTTTACCACATGAGATCGGCTGACAAGTTTTTGGTTAAAAATTGGTTTGCCTCCTTTTTGAAAATATAAAAATAATAATAATTAATATTTCAACAAATTATCTAAATTAAGAATTATTTTATTGTCTTGTTGCATAATTTTTTACGCTTTATGTTACATTAGTATGTTTTGGTGATTTTCTAATTTTCTTTTTTAGTAGGTCCAATTTTTGTGTCAAAACCTTTGTGAGATTGTATGAAATATGTCATTAGCTAGCAGAATGTAATTGTTTCCTAGTTGTCGATTATTTTCCCTTCCAATCCCTTTGAAAAAACAGTCAATCCAAAACGCCCTGGCTCAAAATTACTAATCTTCTGTTTTTCGTGATGTACTAGTTCTTCAATTTTAGTAAAACATTTAAAAAATTGTCAAGATGAACCCCAAAACCATGAAAGGTCTTAGAAAATACTATCTATTGAAAAGTGTGTCCCAAATGAGACACCCACGTTGTTTGACGGCAACTCTCCATGGACACCTTTTGGCGGTTCTACAACTTGACATCACATCTTCTAAGATGCATCTATATTTTTTTGTGCAGCACAATAGCAGATGTGGTTCCCTTGTTGAAGTCCAAACTTCATGTCTTTGGTTGTTTTCAAGCTTTCTTATACTTTTTTTTGCCGTTTATTTGGCTAGAGGGTAATTTAGAGAACTTACGGTACAATCATGGCACTAGCCATCTTGTTTAACACAATTTCGGAAAGATAAATATAGGTACGAGAATTCACGGTGAGAACATCCAATGGCTAAGACCGTCGACCTAGATATAAATTTTAGGTGCCCTCCCTGACCTAGCCGCCTCCCCGGTCGCCTCCGCCCGGGCGACTCCGGAGGACCCTCCCCCATCCCCTCCAGCCCCCTTACCGGCGTGCACTCCTGGCCGGCGGCGGTGGCGGCGCCCTTCTCGTCAAAGGACGGAGGGAAGGAGAGTGCACCGCGGCGGCGACTCCATGGGCGGTTGTGGAGTGGTGGCAGCGGCTCAAGGGCGGCGCGGCCTTGGAGCCGGGGCCTGAAGCCGAAGCGGCGTCTGGGCGGCGAGAGGCGCGCAACTTCGCATCAACCTCCGGCGGTGTGATGGTGGATGTGCGCTGCGGCCGCCTCCTTCCATGGACGGTTTGTGGTCGTGCGCTGCGGCCGCCTCCTCCGGTGCTGCTTCGACCAGCGGCGTGGGGGACTGCTGGTGTGCTCAAATAAAGGGGGACAGGCCTTGCGGAGTTTCAGCATGGCTTCATGTCGACCTCCTTGATCTGGCCGTCAGACGAGTTCCGGTCTTCTTCTCGGTGATCTCCGTAGTCTGGCACGTGATGCTACTGGAGATCTAGAGTGGAATCGATGCGGTCGTGCTGAAAATTTCTGACAGATCGTTCGTGCCTTAGAGCCAGCTGAGAGCACAGACGATTTTTGGTGTGAAGCTTCGTCTACTGTTCGGTGCTATGGGAGATGTCTTCATATAGATTTCCATGGAGCTGACAGAGATGGAGAAAGTCACGGGGCTGCGATCGGAGGTTGGTTGGTTGTTTTGAAAACAGCGCGACATAGGTTCTTCCCGTGTGTCGGGTGCTCGACGTCTTGCAGCCGCAGGCTTGGCAAGCGGGGGTGGCAACACAGGTGGACTGCATCTTTTGGTGGTGCTTGTCGAGTACCGAGTCTTGATTTTCAGGGTCAAAACCCAAGGTCTGGCCTTCACTGGTTGTACCTGGCAATGACCTTGTTGAAGGCATTGTTTTGGAAACTCGATCTTTCTCCGGGGTGAAAACCCAAGATTTTCGATCGGGCGACGACAACGCTTGTGCATTGTTTCCTTATTGGAGGTGTTGCTTTTGGAGAACCTAGGTTGTAGTATGGGTGTTGTATTCGGTGGTTGGTTAGAGTGCTTCTGTTGCGAGATGTTGTACACCGCGACGGGATCTTTTTTTTCCTTTCTCTCTTGTTTATTTTGTTCTTAGTTGTGTGCATCCCTGATATCTTTGGATGTCTTGTTGGTGCAGAGACCGGATGTAATTGGTATCTTCATCGTATTAATATATTCCCTTTGTAAAAAAAATTATGTAACCTAAATTTAACAACAATATTTTTGAACTGAATCACAAAGTGTTGGAATGGATTGAGACGGAAGGATGGCAGATAGTATATAGCTTCATCACAGGGGCACTTTTCCGCCAGGCCAACCGTTCACAGGCTTCTCGAATCTTCTGGAGATCAAAAAACAAATGATGCGTCCGGAGACTGCGCGGCGGGGACGGACTCTTCGCATCCTGAGACGTGGTCGGTTCGTTCGGCACACGCTTGGCGTAACCGACCTTGTGTCTCCCATCTATAAGTACCGGAACCGACCGACTCCCCTCTATCCAATCCACCAGCACCCTGATCCCGATCAAGAAAAATCTTTGCAATCCCCGTCAAGGTATGCGTCGTCGCGATCTTCTCCGCTTTCTGTTCGATTGTCGATTCGCATCATATTCAGTTCCATAGATCCCTGTAGATCGCAAGTTATGTTTCCTATCGCTGTGATCTACTCGTATATTGGAGTAGTAATTCTAGCGTTCTATTATCGATGTATATTTCAGTAGAACACTATTCATGTGCCGTGATATTTCACCTACCTACGCTGAGCTAGGTTAGATCAATTGCAGGTAGATCAATTGCAGGTTAGATCAATTACATCAGTTACTTATGTGTTGTCAGTAATCTAATATTGGCGTCGATTTAACTGCTGCTGCACGCGTTGATGTATTAACTAGATTTGGTTGCTAGGTTTGATCTATTAGTGTTGACACATCTATCCTAATTAATCGCATGATCAATCATAATCAACTCAAGTCTCACTATTATTTACAGATCGCTCCTCTGCTAATTAGTTTATTTTCCTACTTCTGATTCACCTCACCTGTGCGTTGCCGCATTGTTCAGTCGACATGTTAGCACAATATGTCAATATGTCTGTCTTCTGTATACATGTTAACGTGGTTGCTCTTTACTAATTTAAACAGAAGCAGGTTATTACGTTCCCAATCCCATGATCCGATTATTCATGGTTGCTATGTGCTTCTGATTTGATCGTTCACTCCAGATCTACTACTGACATCTACGTAGAAGATTTAAATTGTTACATGCCTTATGGTTCCTAGGTTTGATTCATCAAACGCCTATTCATGTTACATGGCTCACCTTGGTTTCCAAATTATGCAGATGCAGATCTTTGTGAAGACCCTCACCGGCAAGACCATCACCCTCGAGGTCGAGTCCTCCGACACCATCGACAATGTGAAGGCAAAGATCCAGGACAAGGAGGGCATCCCACCGGACCAGCAGCGTCTCATCTTTGCCGGCAAGCAGCTCGAGGATGGCCGCACCCTTGCAGATTACAACATCCAGAAGGAGTCCACCCTCCACCTGGTCCTCCGCCTCCGTGGTGGCCAGTGATCTTCTTCGGACGATCGGTTCATTAGTCTGGTCGCTTTGTTGGGAGCCTGTTGAAGTCGTCGTTTACAATTATTTGGCTAGGTTTTAGTTGTGTCGTGTGTTGCTAGTTGCTACTGTCAATGTCTTAGTCCCGTGTCGGTACAGTTTGTGTGAACATTTGCTGCTGGCGTATAGCAGCGTGGTCTGTGTTATGTTTTAAGCGAAACTGAATCTATTCTGTGGTTGCGGTTTGTCAAATCTTGTGTGATTACGGATGCTTTTTGCTGGTCTTATTCTCGATTTAGCTCACGATGAATTTTCAGGCGGTCACATCCTTTTTCATGTGTGGCCAGGAAGGAATTGCCAATCGTCCCCTCTGTCGCGCGCTCTATCAGGCAATGGAAGTCCTAATGGGCCATCAGTCGATGCGTGACGAACCTCGCTCACTGATTTGTGGCGTATCACCGCAACTATAAAATGATCTAGAGCAGGTCGCAGATGTACTTAGAAAATGACGGCTGAGGCTAAAATGAAGAGTTCACTAGCACTCTAGCAGGTCTCGGCTCTTCCTCAAGAACTTGTAGCCATCACTACACTCCTCCACCTATTTGATGGAAAAACATACGGGCTGACAAGTGACAACACACGGTAACACACACACGCAGAAGCATCAGATGCAACAAGCTCTTCCTCGACGCCGGCCATGTCTCCGTGCTAGGCGGCTGGGTCGTCGTCACCCGCTCGTTCGGCAACCGGGCCGTGGACGCCAAGCGTCTACCTCGGCTTTGCACTCCTGCTCTTCGGCATACTCTTGCCAGTTGCCCGGGTCAGCGCCGTCGTGGCAAACGCTGTCCTGGACAACCTCTTCGAGACGGGGAACTAGCTAGCTAAGGTTTTCGCAACGTATGCGTCGTTAGGAGTGTTGAAGCGATGTTGCACGTTGTGCGCATCTCTGCGAAATGTTGTTCAAAGAAAAGATACTGTTCAATGTTCATGCAGTTGTTCAAGTTCCCCTCTGTTCCGTAGGTCGTTGTAGTTGACATGTCAAAAAAAAATTCCATGTAGTTGATGATGCGCTTGGGTCGTCTCTGCTTCTCCCATTGTATGATCACGATGAACTGCTTGCGTTGGGCTGTCCCATGGGCCGACCGGCACATTCTATGGGCCGTATTTTAGCACCTGCCGCATAATCAAGCATCCGGCGCTTGCGGAACACATAGAAAATCAGGCCCCTAGCGTCAGACGCTTGCCCATGAATGGGATTTGACTTTTTAAGCGCCTTTGTAAGCGTTTTGCAATGCACATGCCCTTACGGGGTGTTTCCTAGTTGACACTAGTACCATCAGTTACGGCGCCAATGCCCACGCACGCAGCAGCGGCAGCGCCTCGGCTCCATCTCCATTACAAAACTCCAACCGAGAAGCACATCGCATCGCATCGCATCTCCGCGTCAGGACGAAGAACAAAGTGTAAACAAACAAGCACACAGATCCCACACTCGTTGACCGTGAGCTGGCGGAACGTAAACAGTGTTATGTCTCGTTGTCGATCGTCTCATCCGTGTAGGCTGCAGTGCAGGAGACACGTACAGTACGCCCCGTGTGTACGGCACGGGTACAGCTGCACATTGCTGGCACGAGCTTGCTGCTGCTAGAAGTATGCTACTGTACACTGCCAGAGTACGCGCTGGAGAAGAGAATCGATCGGTTTGCGGTCTACTATCGACATTGCACAGTTGCAACTGACAACTGAAGCCGGCTAGCCGCGGTGCATTATTTGCGTGTCGCACGTTTGTTTAGCTGGCTTCGCGGTGCTCGCGTCTGCACACTGGCCGTCGCTGGGCCTCGACGGCAGGTGACGCGTCAGACGTACACCCCTGTTCGATCGATCTAGACCTTTTTCCAATGGCGTCAGAATATTCTCCCGATAAGCCCACTTCATCTTTAGGCTTGAAGCCCGTTTGACCACTCTCAAGAAAAAACAAGGCTCTCCGACAAAGGTGGAATACTCCCTTCTCATCATGATGTCGATAACGAAAATGTTAGAGAAACCAAAGGTGTAATCGGGGGTTGATCCCAATAGCGGTTCCCATTCCAATCTTCATCGATGCCGGATTTTTGTTTGTTGTCTTGTTGTTTTGATGGTGGCACCGCCCTCCCCGATATTTCGTGAATGTGACCATTTATATAGACGTTTTAGGTCAAAATGAAGACGTGCGCGAAAGAATGAAGGCGATCGGACGACATTTAGGCCCATCTACGTGAATGTGACCATTCATATGCCCCCTCGACGTGTCGAGCTAGAGCAGGGCCCATCTGGGGCCTCGTGCCTCGTCTAGCCTCCTTCTTCATGTCAAAATCTTTGTCCTTATAAAATAATGATGTAGCAAAAATCTCAAGTCTATTTGAGTTCCCATGATGACAGACCAAGTTCGAAGATTATCTCGAGATGCATCGAGAAATACGATGGAGGTGTTCATCAAGAATTCCAAAATAATCTAGTCGACCAATTGACAAAGGAAACAAATAGTTATCATGTCATGTTTTGTGGTGGACAATTTATCTATTTTGTAGGATTATTTGAATTTGAATTATTCTGTGAATAATTTTTATTCGAATGTTTGAAAGGTTGCATGATTTATTCGTGTGTTAAAACTTATCTAGAGATAGATTTGTATGTCAAATAGAAAGATAACCGAAATTGATAAATATGGACAAATGAACTTGTCCGAGCACCGGCAAATGCACACACTGTGTCCAGAATCGGCACAATATGGGGTGGCGTTGGAGTTGCCCTTATATTAACATTGCAATTTATTGTTAAGTACTACGTAAAATAGATTCAGAGAGTAAAAGTAAGAACCTTTTGAGTGATGCACACAAGCAGGGGCGGATCCAAAGCAGCCCAGCCGGGTGCACAGGCCCCCGGGTAAGAACAAAATCATTTGTAAAATGATATTTTTTTCACCACATGTGCACCTTAAAAATTGTTTTTCGTGTGCTGTGGCACCATGGGTGCACCCTGCTTCAAGATCCTCTACCTCCGCCCCTGCACACACGATGAAGACACATTGATACAGAGCGGTTTGATGAGTCTAGCCGAAGTGGTGTAGTAGTATACGCATACATTGAGCTGCTAGTTATCTGTTTCCTTGATCCAAGCCATATGCTAATATTTTTTTTTTCGAAATGGGGTATCTGAGCATATGCATCGATTGATGCACGCAGTTTTTTTTTTTTTGCTATTTCTCTCTTTTCCTAAATCGATTTAATTTCTCATTTTGGATTCGGACAGATTCGTATACTATACTCCTAGCTTGTAGATGTGTTGGCTAGAGCTTGAGGCTGCTCACAGTAGGGGTAATTTAGTTAGTAACATCACACATCTCAAGTCAATTTTGTTTATGTGGCATGTAGTTAATGAATAGAGAAGTGTTTGGGGTAACTTAGCTAGTTACTGTAACATCACACTTATCAAGACAAAATGAGTCTATAGCCTAATAAATAAAGTCTTATATGAAACCACATATATGTTACTCCCCACTGTGGAGGTAGTAACATAGACTAGTAACATCATCATGTTACTACTCTATGTTACTGCCCACTGTGAGCAGCATAAGAGTAAGTATAATAGTGGGCTTATAGCCCGCCTACGTGTCATTTTTCCCTAAGTGGAGGAGAGAGACATGAAAAAGTATGGGGAGTGGACTCTCATGCAAGAGCCAAGCTCTACGCGTGCTCCTAGACAGATTTCATAAATGTGAGGAGAGAGATAGAGAGAAGTTTGTACAAAATAACTATCTAATAGCCAACCTTATAGCCGTAAAGTCAAAATGGAGGCATATATAGCTACATGTAGCTCGTTTTCTAAAAAAATTAAATTCGCAAATTTTGACTTCTAAAAATTGTGAAAAAAATCATAGTTGTAGAGAATATTGTGAGATACCACTGTGAAAATTTTTAATCACAAACTCGTTATGTTCTGATCTGGGCAAAAAAGTGAAATCTGGCAAGATTTAATTTTTTTTAGATTGCGCACTATTCACCGATTTAGATACGCACATTTCTCTTTTTTTTCCCAGATCAGAATACAACGATTTTGTGAATGAAAGTTTTCACAGTGTTGGATCACAATATTATATACAACCATGATTTTTTTCAGAATTTTTTGAAGTCCAAATTTGCGGATTCAATTTTTTTTGGAAACCGAGCTACATGTAGCCACTAGTAGAAAACGGGCCTTTAGTCCCGGTTTGGAAGGGCCTTTAGTCCCGGTTGGAAAAAACTGGGACTACCAAATCGGGACTAAAGGCCCCCCTTTAGTCCCGGTTTGTTACGAACCGGGACTAAAGGTCCGTCCACGTGAGCGCGCTTGAGCGATGGGGCTGGAGGATTTTTAGTCCCGGTTGGTGTTACCAACCAACCGGGACTTTCTTTAAATGTTCTATTTTTTCGATTTTCTTTTTTGATTTTTTTTGTTTTTTTTGAATTTTTTCAATATTTCGAATCTTTGAATTATTTGTCAATTTAATCTCGAATCACCCCTAATCTCACCGCACCGTGCACTGCTCAACCCATCCTCACACCGCTCCATCCATCCTCACACTTATAGGCAAACTTCTTGACCGGTTAGCCATCCTCACACTGCTCCACCCCCAGCACGCTTAACTTTTGAGTTCCTTCCCAACTCGCTTCCAAGATTGCATTGAGTACATCTTGATAATACTATGCTATCAATCTTATTATCCACTACACTTTGATGGCACATGATATTATTTTTTAAATTCCAAATCTATATTAACATAAACAACAATGATTAAGTAATACTAATCTTTATGCAGAAATCAATTATTAATTCCAAACAAATAAAAATAATAATAAAATTTGAATTTCCGGCAAAAACGTAAATCTTTCTGCACGATGACACATGATATTATTTTTTGAATTCCAAACCTATATTAACATAAATAACAATGATTAATTAATACTAATCTCAATATAGAAATCAATTATTAATTCCAAAAAAAATAAATTTTTTAAAATAATTTGAATTTATGGCAAAAATCTTCCTTCTTTCATTGTTCCCTTTGGAATTTTGAAAATCTCAAAAACTTCCAAACGGGTAAACCCTTTGATATATTAAACAATTTTTTCCGAGTTCGTACATAAAAGTTATTGCCATTTAACTGAGAATTTGCAAAAAAAATCAAAATTCAAACTTTTCAATTTTCCCTAAAAGTAGGTTGCGTGAGGTACAGGCACGTCAAAGGATTTTAAAATTTGAAGTTTTTATCATTTGCGTTTATTCATTTTGGACGTTTTTGCCGTGGAGGGGTAGGGGTAGGCATGAGAGGCAAAAATTATGTTTTCTTTTCAAAACCTTTAATCCGGGTTGGTGGGTCCAACCGGTACTAAAGTCTACACCTTTAATCCCGGTTGAAGCCACCAACCGGGACTAAAGGATCTCGGTCTAACGCCACCCCTTTAGTCCCGGAACTAAAGGTGGCCGGCCGTCCTAACCTTTTAAACCGGGACTAATGCCACATTAGTCCCGAACTCAAACAACGCCGGGACTAAAGCTCCGGACGAATGGCCTTGTTTCTACTAGTGAGCTCGGCCTCCATTTCGCGGCACTCACCTTATAGCTCACCTTATTATATGAGTAGATTCATATGTTGGATATAGATGACATGACAACCTCATATAGCCAGCAACCGGCTGTACTATTCACCATGCTCTAAGCCATACGATGAATTCGCAGAGCAGGCCCAGGTAATTATTCAGGCCTTCAGGGCTGAGGCCAAGTGTACAGAGAGCGCATACGCGACAGCTGTTCTCACTTCCTCGGCGCCAATCCAATGGGATTTCACGGCACAGCCATGTTGCCTTTGGCCGCATCGGAACAAGTAGCCTCCCTTTCGCGTGTCCCGACGTGTTGTTAGCTCCATCGCACGCTTGATTTCTCTCTGCGAGACTTCCGATCACGCATGCAGGTTGCAGCCATATGCTCGAACGCGGCAGTATACCCAAACTGGCGCAGCAATCAGTGAGATTACCACACAAGCTGCCTGGCCGGACGGATCGGAGAGGCGTCTGTCTTATGAAACGGATTAGAACTTTAGTGGAGTTCGTTCGTGCTCCCTTGCCTCGTCTCGATCGATCGGTGAACGACAGGAAACTCGAGCTTTGGATCGACGGATGACCTGGCCAGCACGAATCGACGATCGACACCATATGCACATTGGACGCCGATTCGAACGATCGACGATTCCGGCCGGCGACATAGACTTTATTATTTGCTTGTGATGGCGAGTGAGCGAGACGAGTGAGTGCGGTGATTTAGAACCCGGGCTCCAGGGAGTTCGGTATTTTCAAAATTTTGAAAAGCGCATTTTTGTGTTTTAAAAAAATGTGAAAAAAATCGTGGATGTAGAACATGATTATTTTTACCGCTGTGTAAATTTTCAACCCGAAATATTTTGTATTTTGTCCTGTGTAAAAATGACAAATTTCTGGATCTGAGATGTGAATAGTGCACAGTTCAAATTTTTTCAGATTTGTCTTTTTTGTGTAGGGCCGAATACAAAATATCTCGGTTTAAAATTTTTCACAATCATGCAATATGTCATTGTCAACATCTATAAAAAAATTCAAATTTTTTTAAAACTTGTAAATATCGATTTTTTCATTTTGAAATACCGGGCTCCCTGAAGCCCGGGTTCCGAATGAACTTTCCGGACGAGTCCCGGCCTTCTTTTCTCTCTCGTTTCATTACTGCCAAAACAGTGTTATGTCTCCGGGAAACTGAGGCCGTGGATCAACAGTTCTATGTCTGGTCCGTGTAGACAGGAGACATGGTCGGCCGGTATAGCACGCTCGTGTATATACGGTACGGGTACACCGTACACATGGACATTGCTGCCGCCCGTATGCTGTAGCTGTAAAGACCCATACATTGTACCAAGTTTAGCATACATTTAATGATACCATAAACATATGGTACATAAACACATCATAATGCATTGAGTGGCATACAATATTTTTGCATAATGTGATGATTTAAGTTTTATCACATTTGTGATGAAATCCATGTTAACAAAATATTTCATCGTAAACTAAATCTGTAAATTCAGCGAAAATCTTTATATTCCATTTAGCTAGTGAACTTTATTTAGAATGCTGAAATAAGTTAGGATGATTTTATTTTCAATGATTCTACATATAACTGGAATTAGTATTCTACATAGTATGCAAAGGTAATATAACAAAAAACAACATACATTTAGTGATAAAACAAGTCAAGTAAAGTAAAAAAGTTTATTATAAAATAAGTGAAAATGATTAATTTTATTAAGTATACAAAGTAGTTGCAGCGACAATTCAAGATGTAGGCGCAAGTGTTCGTGGTCTGTCCGCATGAGATGCAACTGTTCGCAATTAATAATCGTATGATTAACGACGGTCGCATCCACAAGTTCGACTTTCCTCACAACCATGTATGATCATCTCAAGTGATCAGATGACATACTAGGATTTTGACTGGAAGCCCATCAATATTTGGACCGAACACGGTTAACCCAGTAGTGGTAGTCAATGTTTGTTCCTCAAGAAGCAGAAGTAGTTTCCAGGGTTTATCTGACCCAGCAGTTTTGGTCGCACATGATCTTAAGTTAACAAGAATCATAGTGGCCTCTGACTGCTTGGAGGTAATTAAATGCATGAGGGAATCGTACATGGGTAAATAAGTAAATTCATTGCGGTCTTTCAGGAGATCAAGATGCGAGCTATGGACTTCGCTCTGGTTGATTTTATTCATGAGCGCAGGACTTCGAACAAGGAAGCACACGGCCTCAAGATGTCGTCAGTTTATCGCGAGTATGGGCGCCATGTTTGGCTAGTTTCTCCAACTGTATTCCAGCAAATATTATTTATCAATAAAGTGGCGATTGTTTATCCTCAAAAAAAAGTGGTAGTTAATTTTATCACCATTGAGATCGGACATCAAAATATGTCAAACACAACAAATCTAAACTCTAATATAAAACTCACGACCAAATGACCCTATCTAGAAAGCAATCTCGGACTTGGCCCTTTTACTTAACGCCCTACATCATAGCGTTGAAATTCTACTCCTATGTGCCTTGGATCAAGGCGTTTAGATAAAAATTACTTTTCATAAATAGTCATTTCGTGCTGAACTTTCGGTCTGTGGTTTGATTTTTAATTTTTCACAAGAACTATTGAAACTTCATACACTCTAATTCTCTATTCAGTTATCTAAACTTAATAGTATATACAGTAGAAACATCTATTGAGTTACTTTATTTCAAAAAAAAAATCTATTGAGTTACTTGTTAAGACCCATAGATTGCACCAAGTTTAGCATATATTTAATGATAGCATAAACATATGGTACATAAACACATCATAATGCATTGAGTGGCATACAAAATATTTGCATAATGTGATGATTTGGGTTTTATTACATTTGTGAATAAATCCATGTTAATAAAATGTTTCATCATAAACTAAATCTGTAATCCAGCAAAAATCTTCATATTCCATTTAGCTAGTGAAAATTATTTAAATGTTGAAATAAGTTCGGATGATTTTATTTTCAATGATGCTACATATCACCGGAATTAGTATTCTACATAGTATGCCAAGGTAATATCAACAAAAAATGACATACATTTAGTGATAAAACAAGTCAAGTAAAGTAAAAAAGTTAATTACAAAATAAGTGAAAATGATTAATTTTATTAAGTACACAAAGTAGTTGCACCGACAATAGTGTTCGTGGTCTGTCCGCATGAGATGCAACTGTCTGCAATTGATGATCGCAGGAGTCACGTCCACAAGTTCAACTTTCCTCACAACCATGTATGTTCAACCATCATCTCTTGAAAATAAGATTATGCTTACAAAAATTGATAGTTCACATAGGGTCATTTAATATTTTTTACAAGAAAATTCCAAAATATAGTGCTAGAGATGATCATCAAACTGATTATGATAAATATAATGAAATGGCCAAAGTACAATGCCAGATAACCAAAGTATAGTGCTGGATAAGCAAAGGATAGCTCTCAAAATGGAGAAGCTAAATATAAGACAAGCTTACACAATCAGGATTGATATCAGCTTCAATGGATCACTGTCTTTGTGCTCACAGCTTCGACATATCCAGTGCTACGACATATCCGCGATTGGGGCCTGCGGGCCAGCCCTAAGCTGTGGGCCCATCTGGCGGCTCCCCTGCTCATGTCCTTCCGTCTCCTGGGTCCCTCTAATATTCTAGCATCGTGTTTTTGGGATATTTCTGACCACTTTTCCTTAAGTGATTTCTGAAACTCAAAAATAGCAGGAAACAACTACTGGCACTTGGGCACTTGGTTAATAGGTTAGTTCCCAAAAATGTTGCAAAATGATGTAAAATCATGATATAAACATGTAATAATTGTATGCAAGTAGAAATGAACAATAAAAAATTACAAATACGTTATGACGTATCAGGCGGCATTGAGCCAGCCACGTGCACGTCCTGCAAGACTAGCCGACACTGGTGCTCCATGTACCGATGAGTGCTGATGCGCCAACAGGGACCTTTTTCGAGATGTGCCAACAAGGGGACTCATCAGTGGGCTGAGACGAGTGCGAGAGTGTGCGGAAGCTAGGGTTGGAGAGACTGAGACTAGAGCGACCGGAGTGGGTGCGGGGAGGGGCGGCTTGCTTCTTATAAGGCCACCTTGTAGTGGGCTTTCTGGGATGTTCAGCATTGGCAACGAAATACTATTAGCACATATCGACAATGAAGTTATAAATGGAAGTATTGCCAATGTGGTCGGCTCGTTCACCCATTGCTAAATTGGTCGGCCCCTCGATGGACCAGTGCTGGCACTCTCCTAGGGCCACGCCCAAATTCTTTTTATTGTGGACTTTCTCGTCGCCATTGCCGTAGTGAGTGTACTTAGTATCTTCTGTACTAGTGTAACCTGTGAAGCAGCAACCCAGTAAAATTGGGCTAGCCCATTTGACGTGAATTGACGATGCAATTTGGTGCGCGCCAACGCATTATGGGCGACTGGAGAATATCCATAGCGTTGAATAGTTAGATTTGACGGTGTAGCGCCAAATCGTTGTGGAATGTGTTAGGTAATTGTAATGGTATTGATAAATATACATACATGTATAAAAAATTAACACAAATTTGTTCACATCATGTCTTTTTTGTGATTTATCTTTAATCATATCTTTCAAATGTATTAAATAATATAAATGGCTCTTTTAGCTACAGATGGCCAGATAAAAATCACCTTACCACATGAGATCCACTGACAAGTTTTTGGTTAAAAATTGGTTTGCCTCCTTTTTGAAAGTATAAAATAAATAATTAGTATTTCAACAAACTATCTAAATTATGAATTATTTTATTGTCTTGTTGCATGATTTTTTACGCTGTATGTTACATTAGTATGTTTTGGTGATTTTCTAATTTTATTTTTAGTAGGTCCAATTTTTGTGTCAAAACCTTTGTGAGATTGTAACAAATGTCATTAGCTAGCACAGTATGTAATCAATTCCTAGTTGTCGATTCTTTTCTCTTTCAATCCATTTTGAAAAAACAGTCAATCCGAAACAATCAAGTCCAAACGTGGACTTTCTTTTTTTGTCGTGACTCAAAATTACTAATATTCTGTTTTCTATGATGGACTAGTTCTTCAATTTTAGTAAAACATTTAAAAATTTGTCAAGATGAATCCCAAAACCATGAAACGTCTTAGAAAAAACTATCTATTGAAAAGTGTGTCCGAAATAGGACACCCACGTTATTTAACGGCAGTTGCTCCATGGACACCTTTTGGCGGTTCTAAACATTGACATCACATGTTCTGAGATTCATCTATATTTTTTTGTACATCACAATAGCAGCTGTGGTTCCCTTGTTGAAGTCCAAACTTCAAGTCTTTTGGTTGTTTTCAAGCTTTCGTACACATATTTTGGACGTTTATTTGCCCAGAGGGTAATTTGGAGAACTTATGGGACAATCATGGTACTAGCCATCTTGTTTAACCACAATTTCAGAAAGATAAATATAGGTACGAGAATTCGCGGTGAGAACATCCAATGGCTAAGACCGTCGACCTAGACTAGTAAACATGCACATGCACGCACGTCTCTATAATCTAAATTCCCTTTCTGAGTTTTTCGGTTACCAGAGTAATAGATTTCATGACTAAACCGTGTAAGGATGTGCGAACAATATACAATTACAATCCACACACGTTGCATCATTTAAAATCCACAGGCCTGAAAATAATAGTTATTATTCGCATGAATATTACAATTCAAAACCAGTTCGAAGCAATAGTTGAAAAACAATTTCTAAGTAACCTTCTCCACTATTTATTATTTTATGACGGTACATCTCTTTATGCGATCAATAATTTCTCGCTCCAAAAAAGGAATATTGTCTATCGCTTCATTCTCTTGATACTTCAGAATATATACCAAAAATCTCTTTCTCAACTCAAAATCATCCTGCATATGCATCTAACGATTACATCCTTGGGAGGACCAGCCCGCTCCTCAGCAATTTGGATTCTGGGCTGTCGGATTGACCGTCCAAATCGATCCTGACCGTCCATTGCTAGCTTTCCCTGGTTGGCCGGTCGAGTTTTACCCGCCCGGACGTACTCTCTCGCTGCTTCTGGCCCTTTTCTTTTGCGGTCCCGCACGACAGCGTAACGGGTGGGGTGTTCCGTGGTGCTCGGTCTTCACCGCTGTGGGTAACAAGTCGCGCGCTCCCGCGGTCACCGCGTCATATAATTGCGCCCACCCGCGGTCAAAAACCATAGCCGCCACTCCCCACGCCCTCTCTCTCCCAACCCTAGCCGCCAGTCCCCATGCCCTCTCTCTCCCAATCGCCTCACGTCTCTTCTCCCCCAATCCCCTCCAATCCGTCGCTTTCGACGTCCTACAATAGCCAATCCATACTCAAATCGAGCTCCCGTGCACGCAGGAGGCAAAGGGACGATGGAGGAAGCAGTCGTCCTCACACCTCGGCGACTGAGCCGCAGGCGGAGCCGTTCACGATGCCACCTTAGTCCTCGCCCTCAGCATGCCGAGCTCCACCATCTCCAACCATGGCTCCTCTTCATCAAGTGCGGTGGCAGCAAAAGGAGGGTGGCGACGGTGGCGGACGGTTCTTCTCCTCCGTGAGCCAACGAAGACGATGAGCCGAAGGGCCCAGGTGTTCGATGCGTCGGGGAGGATCTCCTCGCAATCGTTGCACCATCCACAGATATAGCAGGTTACCTTGCCTTTTCCTTGAACATCTCTTCCTCGTTCTACGAATGATCTATTCTTCTGTCTACTATGAGGTTGTAGGTGTGTGCATAAACTGTTTGTGTAAATGACTAACGGCAAAGGTTGCTCATGGAAGAACGCCCACAACTCAACTTGGATTTGTAAGTTGTGTCTTCTCTTAGATGCATTACTCTTGATGATTTATGTGTTTAAATATGTATTCTTGGTTCATATTGTTCTGTCAAACTTCACTTATCAGGTTGTAGCAGATCCTGACAGCTTATTTGGTGTGTGTTTTCACTTTTTCTACTGATTCACAATGTTCATGTTTGCAGGTTCGATTCTTCTTAGGTTTGTCTGATCTGGTCTGTAGCTTCTATATTGTTAGGTATGTTTTCATGAGAATCATCCCTGCTTTCGATTTGGAGGCTAGGTTATTCTTAGGTGCACACGTTGTATTTTGGTGGATCTTAGGTTCGTGTCCAATCTGGACTGCGGCTATGTGTTTTTCTTCTTCTTTTTATAGCTCCATCAGGGGTGGATCTGACTTACAACTATGTTTTTAGATTCTTCTGATTGATTGATCTACATGTATTGTTCTTCTTAGACTAAAATGGAAATTGCCCATTCCAGATCACCCGGGTGCATTTTATCATGATTATAATACTGCACACACTGTTTTTATTTCTTCTTAGGTTCGTGTCCAATCTAGAGTGCATCTATGTCTTTTTTCTTTTAATGATACCTCTTTCTGGGGTGGATCTAGCATGCAGCTATGTTTTTAGATTGTTTTGATAGATTGGTCTCCATGCGTTGTTCTTCTCAGACTGAAATTGAAACCGTGCATTCTAGGTAATGTTTCGGCTAGAATCGCAAGAGTCAGATAAATAAAATGAGGCTCTTTGGTTCGCTCTTACGTTCCCATATTATTGTTCATGTTGCAGGTTTGCATTTCATGTGTTTTGTTGCTTGGCTGCTGACTGGAGCTATTCGCTCTTGAACCAAATATATCATGCCTTTTTCCGGAAAGTAGAGTCTCTAACTTTGTGCTACATATCCATGTTAAATCTCCATGTTTATCTCTCTCTCTCTCTCTGTATTTCTTCATTGTTAATTGATTTACTGGCATTAATTTCTGATTAGCATGGATAGTTTATGCCGCAAGTGTATTTACTAGCATGATAGCAAGCAACTACTTATGAATACTTTGTTCACAAATATTGCATATTCTTGACTATGGTATTGTTGTAATGTGAACTAATCATTGGTTTCTGTTTCATATAATGTTGCATCTGGTAGATACATGTGACTCAAATTATCATGCTAAAGAGAATGGCAGTTCGAGCACCTGGCTTTGGATGGATATTGAAGCTAATATCCGTGGACTACTAAGGTTTTACACATGTGATGAATCATAGTACGTTTCAAGAACAAAGGTTAGTGATTCAGGTAAATCATGTCAAGAAGTCACGGTACAAATATGGTGTGTATAGGTTTGATTGTGCTAATTCAACCATATTGGTTTTTGTATGGTGTTTCATTGTGGCGTCTCACACTACCCCTTCACAGTGTGGGGCTAGTGAGATCTAAAGATTAAATCCTTGGGAGGACCAACCCGCTCCTCAGTGATTTGGATTCTGGGCCGTCGGATTGGCCGTCCAAATCGATCGTGACCGTCCATTGCTAGCTTATCCTATTTGGCTGGTCGAGTTTTACCCGCCTGGACGTACTCTCTCTTGCTGCTGGTGGCCCTTTTCTTTTTCGGTCCCGCACGACAGCGCAACGGGCGGGGTGTTCCGTGGTGCCCGGTCTTCACCACTGCGGGTAGCAAGTCGCGCGCTCCCGCAATCACCACGTCATATAAATTGCGCCCACCCGCGGTAAAAAACCCTAGCCGCCACTCCCCATACCCTCTCTCTCTCTCCCAACCCTAGCGGCCAGTCCCCATGCCCTCTCTCTCCCAATCGCCTCATGTCTCTTCTCCCCCAATCCCCTCCAATCTGTCGCCTCCAACGGCCTACAGTAGCCAATCCATACTCAGGTCGAGCTCCCGTGCACGCAGGAGGCAAAGGGACGATGGAGGAGGCAGTCGTCCTCGCACCTCAGCGACCGAGCCGCAGGCAGAGTCGTTCATGATGCCACCTTAGTCCTCACCCTCAGCGTGGCGAGCTCCACCATCTCCAGCCATGGCTCCTCTTCGTCAAGTGTGGCGGCAGCAAAAGGAGGGTGGTGATGGTGGCGGACGGTTCTTCTCCTCCGTGAGCGAAGACGATGAGCCGAACGGCCCAGGTGTTCGATGCGTCGGGGAGGATCTCCTCGCAGTCGTTGCACCGTCCATAGGTATAGCAGTTTCCCTTCCTCTTCCTTGAACATCTCTTCCTAATTCTACGACTGATCTATTTTTCTGTCTACTGTGAGGTTGTATGTGTGTGCAGAAACTGTTTGTGTAAATGCCTAAGGGCAAAGGTTGCTCATGGAAGAATACCCACAACTCAACTTTGATTTGTAAGTTGTGTCTTCTCTCAGATGCATTACTCTTGATGATTTATGTGCTCAAATATGGATTCTTGGTTCATATTGTTCTGTTGAACTTCACTTATCAGGTTGTAGCAGATCCTGGCAGCTTATTTGGTGTTTTATTTTGCTGATTCACCATGTTCGTGTTTGCAGGTTCGATTCTTCTTAGGTTTGTCTGATCTGGTCTACAGCTTCTATATTGTTAGGTATGTTTTTCATGAGAATCATCACTGATTCCGATTTGGAGGCTAGGTTCTTCTTAGGTGCACACGTTGTATTTTGGTGAATCTTAGGTTCGTGTCCAATCTAGACTGCGGCTATGTGTTTTACTTCTTCGTTTTATAGATCTATCAGGGGTGGATCTGACCTACTACTATGTTTTTTGATTCTTTTGATATATTGATCTGCATGTATTGTTCTTAGACTAACATTGAATATGTGCATTCCATGTCACCAGGGTGCATTTTATCATGATTACAGTACTGCACACATTGTTTTTTTGTTTCTTCTTAGATATGTGTCCAATCTGGACTGCATCTACGCGTTTTTCCTTTTAATGATACCTCTTTCTGGGGTGGATCTAGCATGCAGCTATGTTTTTAGATTGTTTCGATAGATTGGTCTCCATGTGTTGTTCTTCTCAGACTGAAATTGAAAATGTGCATTCTAGGTAATGTTTCGGCTAGAATCACAAGAGTCAGATAAATAAAATGAGGCTCTTTGGTTCGCTCTGACGTTCCCATGTTATTGTTCATGTTGCAGATTTGCACATGTGTTTTGTTGCTTGGCTGCTGACTGGAGCTATTCGCTCCTGAACCAAATATATCATGCCTTTTTCAGGAAAGTAGAGTCTCTCACTTTGTGCTACATATCCACGTTAAATCTCCATGTTTCTCTCTCTCTGTATTTCTTCATTGTTAATTGATTTAATTGCATTAATTTCTGATTAGCATGGATAGTTTATGCCGCAAGTGTATTTACTAGAATGATAGCAAGCAACTACTTATGAATACTTTGTTCATAAATATTGCATATTCTTGACTATGGTATTGTTGTAATGTGAACTAATCACTGGTTTCTGTTTCGTATAACGTTGCACCTGGTAGATACATGTGACTCAAATTATCATGCTAAAGAGAATGGCAGTTCGAGCACCTGGCTTTGGATGGATATTGAAGCTAATATCCGTGGACTACTAAGGTTTTACACATGTGATGAATCATAGTACGTTTCAAGAACAAAGGTTAGTGTTTCAGGTAAAATCATGTCAAGAAGTCACGGTACAAATATGGTGTGTATAGGTTTGATTGTGCTAATTCAACCATATTGGTTTTTGTCTGGTGTTTCATTGTGGCGTCTCACACTACCCCTTCACAATGTGGGGCCAGTGAGAACTAAAGATTACATCCTTGGGAGGACCAGCCCGCTCCACAGCGATTTGGATTCTGGGGCGTCGGATTGACTGTCCAAATCGATCGTGACCGTCCATTGCTAGCTTTCCCTGTTTGTCCTGTCGAGTTTTACCCGCCCGGACATACTCTCTCTCTCTCTCTCTCTCGCTTTTGGTGGCCCTTTTCTTTTGTGGTCCCGCACGACAGAGTAACAGGTGGGGTGTTCCGTGGTGCTCGGTCTTCACCGCTACAGGTAGCAAGTCGCGCACTCCCGCAATCACTGCGTCATATAAATTGCGCCCACCCGCGGTAAAAAACCCTAGCCGCCACTCCCACACCCTCTCTCTCCCAACCCTAGCCGCCAGTCCCCATGCCCTCTCTCTCCTAATCGCCTCACGTCTCTTCTCCCCCAATCCCCTCCAATTCGTCGCTTCCGACATCCTACAGCAGCCTATCCATACTCAGGTCGAGCTCCCGTGCACGCAGGAGGCAAAGGACGATGGAGGAGGCAGTCGTCCTCGCACCTCGGCGACCGAGCCGCAGGCGGATTCGTTCACGATGCCACCTTAGTCCTCGCCCTCAGCGTGCCGAGCTCCACCATCTCCAGCCATGGCTCCTCTTCATCAAGTGTGGCGGCAGCAAAAGGTGGGTGGCGACGGTGGCGGACGGTTCTTCTCCTCCGTGAGCCAACGAAGACGATGAGCCGAAGGGCCCAGGTGTTCGATGCGTCGGGGAGGATCTCCTCGCAATCGTTGCACCATCCATAGGCATAACAAGTTACCTTGCCTTTTCCTTGCATCTCTTCCTAATTCTACGAATGATCTAATCTTTTGTCTACTATGAGGTTGTAGGTGTGTGCATAAACCGTTTGTGTAAATGCCTAAGGGCAAAGGTTGCTCATGGAAGAATACCCACAACTCAACTTTGATTTGTAAGTTGTGTCTTCTCTCAGATGCATTACTCTTGATGATTTATGTGCTTAAATATGGATTCTTGGTTCATATTGTTCTGTTGAACTTCACTTATCAGGTTATAGCAGATCTTGGCAGCTTATTTGGTGTGTTCTTCTGATGATTCACCAAGTTCGTGTTTGCAGGTCTCGATTCTTCTTAGGTGTGTCCGATTTGGTCTACAGCTTCTATATTGTTAGGTATGTTTTTCATGAGAATCATCGCTGCTTCCGATTTGGAGGCTAGGTTCTTCTTAGGTGCACACGTTGTATTTTGGTGAATCTTAGGTTCGTGTCTAATTTGGACTGCGGCTATGTGTTTTTCTTCTTCTTTTGATAGCTCTATTAGGGGTGGATCTGACCTACAACTATATTTTTAGATTCTTCTGATTGATTGATCTACATGTATTGTTCTTATACTAAAATGGAATATGTGCATTCCATGTCACCCGGGTGCATTTATCATGATTATAATACTGCACACACTGTTTTTATTTCTTCTTAGGTTCGTGTCCAATCTGGACTGCATCTACGTGTTTTTTCTTTTAATGATACCTCTTTCTGGGTGGATCTAGCCTGCAGCTATGCTTTTAGATTGTTTCGATAGATTGGTCTCCATGCATTGTTCTTCTCAGAATGAAATTGAAATTGTGCATTCTAGGTCATGTTTCGGCTGGAATCGCAAGAGTCGGATAAATAAAATGAGGCTCTTTGGTTCGCTCTTACGTTCCCATATTATTGTTCATACTAGGAAACAGGCTATAGGTGGAAACCCTTTTAGTGGCGCACCTATTTGCCGTGCGCCACAGAAATTATTTCTGTGGCGCACGTTTTTGGGTGCGTCACAGAATTTTGCAATTCTGTGGCGCACCGAAACAACGTGCGCCACAGAAAGTCAGGTTTCTGTGGCGCACGGGGCTGGTGCGCCACAGAAATATGACATTCTGTGGCGCACCATCACCCGTGCGCCACAGAAAGTCATATTTCTGTGGCGCACCCAGCTCCGTGCGCCACAGAAAGTCAAGTTTCTGTGGCGCATGTTGGATGTGCGCCACAGAAATGTGGTTTTCTGTGGCGCATGTTGCATATGCGCCACAGAAGTTTGAAAAAATCCAAAAAAACTCAAAAAATCCAAAAAAATTCAAAAAACTCAAAAAACCCAGAAAACTTCAAAAAAAATAAAAAAAATCAACAATTCCAAAAAAAAGTCTTCTTTTTTATTTTTTGTCATTTCAAAAATTCAAAAAATCCAAAAAAGTGAAAAAAAAATTCCAAAAAAATTCAAGAAATCCAACAAATTTCAAAAAATCCAAAAAAATTCAAAAAATCCCCAAAATCAAAAATTCAAAAATTTCGATATTTTGGGATTTTAATTTTTTTTTGATTTTTTTGGGATTTTTGAAAAAAAATTATTTTTTTTAAATTTTTTGGGATTTTTATTTTTTGTTTTTTTTGCATTTTTTATTTTTTGAATTTTTGAAATTTTCTTATTTTTTATTTTTGAATTTTTTGATTTTTTGGAATTTTTTGATTTTTTTTGGAATTTTTTATTTTTTGAAATTTTTTGGATTTTTTGAATTTTTTAGGATTTTTTGAAACTTTGGATTTGCTTTTGAAACTTTTGAAGTTTTTGATTTTTTCGAAATTTAAAAACGCATATATATATATATACATACCACACATAAACTACATTCACATATATATATACACATACAAGGCTTAAGAGGGTTGATATCATACTTATATCAATAAAAACTTGAGCAGCATAAGGGTAGCAGTTATGAGTAGAACTTAGAAGTTAAGCGTGCTTGGGTTGGAGCAATTTGAGGATGGTTGACCTAGCGGGAAGTCATCATTTGATATGGGTTAAAAAATTCAAAAAAATTGGGAAAAAATCAAATATTTAGGTTTTCCAAAAATATTTCATTTTTTGTTTTTTCCAGATTTTTTTGAATTTTTTTAAATTTTTTCAAATTTCCAGATTCAAAATTTTCCAAAATATTTCGGTGGCGCATCCAGCTCCATGCGCCACAGAATCTACATTTCTGTGGCGCATCTGGCCCATGCGCCACAGAAATATAATTTAGTGGCGACAATTCTGTGGCGCACCCAGCTTTTTCCTGGATGCGCCACAGAAAGTCTAAAAGGTGCGCCACAGAAAGCCTGTTTCCTAGTAGTGTCATGTTGCAGGTTTGCATTTCATGTGTTTTGTTGCTTGACTGCTGACTGGAGCTATTCGCTCCTGAACCAAATATATCATGCCTTTTTCAGGAAAGTAGAGTCTCTCACTTTGTGCTACATATCCACGTTAAATCTTCATGTTTCTCTCTCTCTCTGTATTTCTTCATTGTTAATTGATTTACTGGCATTAATTTCTGATTAGCATGGATAGTTTAGGTGCAAGTGTATTTACTAGAATGATAGCAGTGATACGTCTCAAACGTATCTATAATTTTCGAGTGATCCATGATAGTTTTGTGATGTTGTCACATGTGTTTAATATCATATTACATCATTTTTATGCATTTTGTCGGACTAACCTATTGACAAGATGCCCAGTGCCAGTTCCCTATTTTTGTTCTGAAATTGTTGTAGAAAGTTACTTCTGGAAATATTCTCGGAATTGGACGAAAATTTATGGAGATTTTTTATTGAAGAAATGAGGAAGGGAGCCAGAAGGGCGACTCTAGTGGACCCTACACAGACCAAGGGCGCCCCCCTGCCGCGGCCTAGGGCCCACCCCGGGTGGGACCTGCCCCTGCCCTGTGGGGCACCCCTCGGCTGCCTCCGACACCTATAAAATCACATCCGACGCAAAAACCCTAACCCCTGAAGGATTTTCCCAAATACGCAACAGAGCTCCGCCGCCATCGTCGACAAGTTTCGGGGGTTCAGAAGGTCCTGTTCCGGCACCCTGCCGGGACGGGGATCGACCGTCGGGGCCATCTCCATCAACACTGCTGCTTCCCGCGATGAGGAGGGAGTAGTCCCTCACCGGGGCTGAGGCTTATACAAGTAGCTATGTGGTTATCTCTCTCTCCCATGATGTGATCTTCGTTGTGATCATGAGCTTTGTTAGTGTAGTTGAATACATGATGTTTCCCTATGTGTAATGGATATGATGTTGCTCAAGTGGTGTTATTTAGTACAATTTCCGGAGCCACCGTTGTGATCATGGTACCTCGGTGACAGGATGGGTGCCGTGTGTGACTCTATGGATAATAGATTGGAAGGATCTTCATCATGAGTTTGTTCTTTATTTGTTGGATTGAATAGATCATGAGGTTTCTTGATGCTTGTGTTATTGAAGAAAGAGACTATTCAAGAAATAGGTTGTGGTGTTTGTTAGTACTATCTTTGGATGCGGATAGTGACAGCATGAAGTGTCCATAGATGTGGAATACGAACTTTAAGGTGTGCTTTTTGTAGCCTACGCAATTCTCATCCTATTTGATCCACAAAAGAATGATCTCCGAGTAACGTCTACCATGCATGTATTTTTGTGGGAACTATCATGTGTTTAATTATGTTAATGATGTTGAGAGTAGTCACTAGTGAAAGTATGAAGCCTAGGCCTTGTTTCCAAGCATTGATACACCGTTTTTAGTAACTTTTGTCACTTGTTTGCTTGCTGCCATTTTTATTACAGAATTATAAAATCACCTTTTACCATCCATATCACTTGCATTTTACCATCTCTTCGCCGAACTAGTGCACCTATACAACTGACAGTTGTATTAGGTGTGTTGGGGACACAAGAGACTTCTTGTATCTTAATTGCAGGGTTGCTTGATAGGGATATCTTTGACCTCTACCTCCCGTGGATTCGATAAACCTTGGGTTACTCACTTAAGGGAAATTTGCCGCTGTCCTACAAACCTCTGCGCTTGGAGGCCCAACAAGTCTACAAGAATAGAAGTGTGTAGTAGACATCAAGCTAATTTCTGGCGCCGTTGCCGGGGAGGTAAGGTAAACGGCACTCACACTCCGACAACGAAGCCAATTTCTGGCGCCGTTGCCGGGGAGGTGAGCGCTTGAAGGTATCTTCTTTAGATTCTGCAGTTATATCTTTTTGTTTCTTGTTTTTATTTCACTAGTTTGGTTATGGAACGTGTTCTTTGAATTTGCTTTTTGAGAGTGACCTCTCCACCACTCCCATGGTGGATAAGGTTACTCCACATACTGAATTTATTCCTTTCAAGATACCGATGGGATATTGATCGTGTTATGAGTAATTGCTATGCAGGAGATGGAGCTATACATCCTAGTTATCATCTGCTTTATATTAAAGAGTTATGTGAGTTGTTTGAGATTGCAGGTGTATCAAGAGAGGTAATCATGAGGAAATTATTTTCCTTATCACTTAAGGAGAAAGCATTGGAATGGTATAGGCTTCTAGACAATTCTCACTTGTTGGATTGGAAGGAGCTTATGTCTCTCTTTTATTCTAAATTTTATCCTCTTCATGAAATTCATCGAGATAGAAATTATATCTACAATTTTTGGCCACATGACGGAGAGAGCATTGCTCAAGCTTGGGGGAGATTGAAATCATTAATGCTTAAATGTCCTAACCATGATCTTTCCAAGGATATTATTGTTAACAATTTTTATGCAAGGCTATCTCGTCATGAAAAGGAAATACTTGATGCTTCTTCTGTGGGTTCTTTTACAAGTAAGAAGATTGATGCTAAATGGGATCTTATTGAAAAGATTCAACAAAACATTGAAGATTGGGAGATCGACAAAGGTAAAGAGTCAGGTATAAATTATGAGTATGATTGCATTAAGTCTTTTGTTGAAACTGATAGTTTTAATAAGCTTAGTGCTAAGTTTGGACTTGATTCTCATATAGTTGTTGATATCTATAAATCTTTTGCTTCTCATATTAATATTCCTAGAGAGAAATGATCTAGGCATCATGAACCTTTCAAAGACATTTGCAAACAAAATGAAATTGTTAATGATGATTGCAATAGACATGATCCAATCTCTACAAATAATGTTCCATATAAGCATGTCAATTTTTGTGGAGTGCATAGACCTTGTGAAAGCACTCGGGTTCAAGAAGATAAATATTGTAAGCAACATAACCATGAAAGAACTAGCAAATGGCTTAAGGATTTATATAAATTTGCTAGAGAATTAAATGACCTCTATCCTTTTATGTGTGAACTTTGCAATGAAGAAGGTCATTTTAATTTCCAATGCTCATACTTTAATGATAGAATTATTAGCCAGTTTTGTGATAACATGATCACCTCTAGTCTTTATGATGAACTTAAATTATTTTTGGGGTGTGAAGAGTTATCAGAAAAAACTTCTTGGTTAGATAGTAGTACTTTTGGGAAAAATAGCATTCTCAAGGGAGCTTATCATTATTGTGTTGTGAATTGCCGTGACAATGCTTACATTGCAAAAATTAGAAAGAATATCACTTCACCAAAGTATAAAAGTACATATGTTTCTTATGTTGCCAATAATGAAAGGGAGAGATTCTCCCAAGTTTCTCCTGTCTTTTCTAATAATGAATCAGATTATGTGGAGAAGCTCCCTTTCCAACCACTCCCTCCTAAGGTGGTGAAGAAGAAGAAGAGAGGGAGGAGTAAAAATAAAGAGGAAACAATATCATCCCCTAAGCATATTTCTCCCATCATGGTTGTTCCTAATGAGCATGAATCAAAAATTATTGAAGATGATCCACTTAATTGTATTCATTATTATCTTGATGTTAAGTCTATAGGCACTATTGAAGAACATTATGTTATGCCTGTTACTTATTGTGATGATCATGATTGGGAAAATAATACTACTTATGATCTTGAAAATCTTTTGGCACCAATTTTGAAAATGATGATATTGATAATTGTTATACTGTTGGGAATATTCATGTTTCTTCTAATCATAATGTGGAAAATCCCAAGCTTGGGGATGATGGTTTGAAAATCCTTTTGGTATTCAAAGTCATGATGATTTGTTTACAAAATATATGCTTGGAAAGATGACTATCCGCTTGCTTATGATGATATTATGCCTCCAATTTTTATGATTATTGTGATAACTATGCCATAAAGAATGATTTTAATCATCCCTACGAGACTCATCATAATTATTACTCTCCTACTGAACATCATTTTTCTAATACACAATTAGTCTATCATGTCCAAGTTCTATATGATAGACCTACTCTCAATGCTACTAATAATAAAGATTTTACTTATGTGGAGAGTAATAATAATACTTTTATGCATGTGAATCATGAGAAAAATGCTTTATGTGATGGTTATGTTATTGAGTTTTCTTATGATTCTACTGAAAGTTATTATGAGAGAGGGAAGCGTGGTTATATAAATTTTCATCTTATGAAGTTTCCCCTCTTTATGTTGAAGGTTTTAATGTTGCACTTGCTTTGCCTTCCTATGCTTAATGCTTTATGCTCCAATGATTTATTTTCTTACAAGATGCCTATGCATAGGAAGAGAGTTAGACTTAAATGTGTTTGATATTTGCTTCATGATGCTCTCTTTTACGTTCCAACTCTTATTCTTATGAGAGCACCATTAAAATTATCATGCCTAGCTAAAAGGCTTAAAAGAAAAGCACTTGTTGGGAGGCAACCCATCTTTTACTTTCAGTTTGTTTTTGTTTTTCTTGAGTCATGGAGTTGTTGCCTCTGTAGCAACTTCATTGTATCTTTTTCTTTTGGTTTGTTGTGCCAAGTTTAGCCTCTAATGCATTGAAAGTGTGAGGTGTTGTTTTGCTGTCCAGAAACAGATTTCTGTCCTTCACTGTTCGAAACTCTAGAAAATCCCTGAATTTTATCTTTTTCTGATAATTTTAGAAAAGAAGTCTGATACTTTATCTATCTTTCTTTAGTTTTGAGTTTTCTTATTTGAGCAACAGAAGTGCCTCGAAAAATTTAATCTTTACAGACTGTTCAGTTTTTGACAGATTCTGCTTTTATTTTGTATTCGTCTCTTTACTATCGTCAAATATGATACTCTTGAGGAGGAGTGCCACATTGAGGCTTAGTAAATAGTAGCTAATGCCCAATAAAGTTGTTTGCAATTTGTCTAGAGTTGAACACTGATGACCCACAAGTGTAGGGGATCGTAACATTCTTCGCGGGTAGTTTGACCCTAATTTATTGATTTGATACAAGGGGAGCCAAAAAATATTTATAAGCCTTAGCCGTTGAGTTGTCAATTCAACCACACCTGGAAAGGATTTCTCTTGAAGTAATTTATCAGTAGTAACAGTGATTTGATGGCAGCAGTAGAATAGTAACAGCAGTAGTAAAATAAAGACAACTATGATAACGGTAAAAGTAATGATTGTAAACAGCGGGATTAAAACACCGTAGGCATAGGGACAGATAGACGGGCGTTGCATGAATAAGATAGCTCATGAAATGAAAATTACTAAGCACGAAGCAAATAAATATATAAATAGCATCCAAGTATCAAACAGTCATAGGCATGTATTCCTAATTTAGCCGTACGTGCTTACAATAAGAACTTGCACGGCATCTTTTGTCCTGCCATCCGGTTTCAGCCGGACCAATTAAGGAACAAATGGCAATTAAGCTGTTCCTTTTAATAGAACACCGGATCAAAGGATTAACACACAATGAATACATGTAACCCTCGAGTTGCCAACCATTCCCATCGATGTCCCCGTTTCTGTCACTCGGGGTCTCCGGTTCCGGTTGACAACAAGTGCATACAACTAGTAGATAGGATCCAAACAACAATTCTACTCATGCAAAAATAAGTGTTCAGATCTGAAAACATGGCACCCGGGCCCAAAGTGACAAGCATTAAACATAACTAGTTGCACCAACGATGATTAACACAAATAGAGGATACTAGGCATCGTGCCCTAACAATTTGGCATCGAATTACATGAGCAATCTTATTCAATCCCTTCCATCCCCTTGCCTACAGCAGGGAACTACTCATACATGGAGGGGGACGACATGGATGGTTGATGGAGAGGCATTGGCGGTGACGATGGCGGCGATCTCCACTCCGGCAGGGTGCCGGAACAGCGATCCTGGACCCCGAATTTAGGGTTCGTGATGGCGGCGGAGCTCCGTAAGGTTTCTGGAAAAAGTGTTCGGGGGCTTTTGTTTTTAGGTCGAAAGGGGGCTTATAAGCAAAGGGGGGCCGAGAGGCGAGGTCCCAGGGGCAGGGGCGGCCTCCTGCCACGGCCTGGACCCCACCCGCGGGTGGGACCCACCCCTGCTCCTGAGGTGCCCCCCCTCGCGGTCTTCTAGCTCTGTGGCTCTTTTCCCTCAAAAATATTTTTTATATTTTTTCTGGAATTTTCCGCGAACTTCTGAACCCTGCACAAAGAAAGACACCAAATGCAATTCTGCTGAAAACAGCGTCAGCTCGGGTTAGTTCCAAACAAATTCATTAATAATCAGAGGCAAAAAATAGAAAAGTATTTGGAAAAGTAGATACGTTTGCGACGTATCAAACACATGTGCATTTTAATTTATGAGCACTAACCCTCTAATCAGTCTATGAGAAGTTTTATGTGAAGGGATTTTTTAAGTTCCAAAGGAGAGGATAATGGAGAAATTGAAGATGGATCAGAGCTCAAGCTTGGGGATGCCCCCATGGCACCCTCTCTGAATATCAAGAACCATCAAGCGTCAAAGCTTGGGGATGCCCAAGGCATCCCCTCCTCTTCAATGACTATCATGAGGTCGTCTTCGCTGAACTTCGTTTTTATCACTTTACATACTATGTGCTATGCTTGGAGCGTCGTTTTACTTTCAGTTTTGTTTGTTTGTTTGCTGGTCATATACTTGTTGGATCCTTACTTTGTTTGTGTGGGACAGATACACGCTCCGCTTTTTTGTTTGAATACTCCTTTGCTTCGCTTATATCTTGTTGAGTATTCTTAGCTACTATTTGTTTGCTAGTAAGCTATCCCTTTTAGCTTTTATCTTGTTTAGAGCTGCTAGTTGTTGATGTTAAACTCTCTTGTTCTTCACTTATATTTGTTAGAGAGTTGCTATGGTTGCTTGGTTAATGTGTTAGAACGGTGAAATGCTATTCATGTGATATTGGAATGAAATGAAATCCTGCATAGTCTTGTAGATCATAGTGTGGATACTTGATGCTTCTCAATTGTTTTGAGATATTAAGATGAATGCTTAAATTTGCTGGTTATTTGAGTGAAATTGATTAGTAAAGAAATACTGTTGAAAACTTGAAACAGTGTGGTGTTTCGTAGTTGTTAAATCTTTAAGCTAATCTTTCCATCAAAGAATTGTTTGGTCGACATTGGAGACGGTGTGGAGCTTTTATGGTTATGATTGATTAATGTCTTATGCTACTATGTTACCGGTTAATTTTAGATGTTTGCTTCAAATACCTTCTTTGCTAAGCCCAAAAATTCGTACTGAGTGTATGGTTCACTCGTGCATCCAAATCCTAAAGCCAAACTATCTTGCCAGCTGAATCCACCATATCTACCTATGCATGGTATTTCCTGCCATTCCAAGTAAATTTGTCATGTGCTATCTTTAAAATTCAAAATACTCCTTTTTGTGCCTCTATTTTTAAGCTCATGAGGGAGCAGTAGAGAGCTAGATATAACTTGTGACGAGCAAGGTCATTTCCCCCCTTTCACCCGGTGTTGATGGATTACGTCTTCACTTGAATCAACCCGAGAGCAGCTTAAGCAAAATATAAATATAACTCACCATTCTTCTCCGCGCAATGCAAATCTGAGAAATCAGCTCAAACATTGGACAGTGGTGAAACCAAGGAGAAAGAAGAGCGTACTCGCTCCTCTAAAAACCAGCTGCTCTCACAAGTCTAAAAGCCTTGCTTGTTATGGGGGACTAGATAGCTTCTCTGTTGTGAAGTCGTTGACGAAAGCATGCATGTCTCAAAATTGTTTTACTTCTATTTCATAAAAATAAAAAGCTCTAGCACATGACTAATCCCTGCTTCCCTCTGCGAAGGGCCTTTCTTTTACTTTTAATGTTGAGTCAGTTTTCCTCTTCCTTCCATCTCCACCAAAGCAAACATCTAGCATTGACCCTGGGTATCATTGATCATATTGCATTGTCAGATTAAACATGAATCTTTATATTGACTTTACCGTTGGAAGTTGAAGCTTTTTGCTAAAACTTACATCTTCTTTGTTTTGATTCTCAAACACTTTTTTTTCATGGAACTATTACCTTTGTGGATTAATCAAATATGTGGATCACATTGCTTTCATGTCTTTAACGTACTAATTATGAAAGGTTTTGCTTGAATGATTCAACTTGGTTATTCATTGCTTTCTTATTATCAACTATAGACAATTGTTTTGGATCACCTCCTTCACATCATGTGCTTTGCATTACTATCTTGATCATGATTGTGTTGGTTGCATGTCTCATCAAAAATTATTTTGTTATCACTTACCTACTCGAGGACGAGTAGGAGTTAAGCTTGGGGATGCTGATACGTCTCAAACGTATCTATAATTTTTGAGTGATCCATGCTAGTTTTGTGATGTTGTCACATGTTTTTAATATCATATTACATCATTTTTATGCATTTTGTCGGACTAACCTATTTACAAGATGCCCAGTGCCAGTTCCCTGTTTTGTGCTGAAATTGTTGCAGAAAATTACTTCTGGAAATATTCTCGGAATTGGACGAAAATTTACGGAGATTTTTTATTGAAGAAATGAGGAAGGGAGACAGAAGGGCGACTCCAGGGGACCCACACAGGCCAGGGGCGGCCCCCTACCACGGCCTAGGGCCCACCTGCAGGTGGGACCCGCCCCTGCCCTGTGGGGCACCCCTCGGCCGCCTCCGATGCCTATAAAATCACATCCGACACAAAAACCCTAACCCCCGAAGGATTTTCCCAAATACGCAATAGAGCTCCGCTGCCATCGCCGACAAGTTTCGGGGGTTCAGAAGGTCCTGTTCCGGCACCCTGCCAGGACGGGGATCGACCGCCAGGGCCATCTCCATCAACACCGCTGCTTCCCGCGATGAGGAGGGAGTAGTCCCTCACCGGGGCTGAGGCTTATACAAGTAGCTATGTGGTTATCTCTCTCTCTCCCATGATGTGATCTTCGTTGTGATCATGAGCTTTGTTAGTGTAATGGATATGATGTTGCTCAAGTGGTGTTATTTAGTACAATTTCCGGAGCCACCGTTGTGATCATGGTACCTCGGTGATAGGATGGGTGCCGTGTGTGACTATATGGATAATAGATTTGAAGGATCTTCATCATGAGTTTGTTCTTTATTTGTTGGATTGAATAGATCATGAGGTTTCTTGATGCTTGTGTTATTGAAGAAAGAGACTATTCAAGAAATAGGTTGTGGTGTTTGTTAGTACTATCTTTGGATGCGGATAGTGACAGCATGAAGTGTCCATAGATGTGGAATACGAACTTTAAGGTGTTCTTTTCGTAGCCCTATGCAATTCTCATCCTATTTGATCCACAAAAGAATGATCTCCGAGTAACGTTTACCACGCATGTATTTTTGTGGAAACTATCATGTGTTTAATTATGTTAATGATGTTGAGAAGAGTCACTAGTGAAAATATGAAGCCTAGGCCTTGTTTCCAAGCATTGATACACCGTTTTTAGTCACTTTTGTCACTTGTTTGCTTGCTGCAATTTTTATTACATAATTATAAAAGCACCTTTTACCATCCATATCACTTGCATTTTACCATCTCTTTGCCGAACTTGTGCACCTATACAACTGACAGTTGTATTAGGTGTGTTGGGGACACAAGAGACTTCTTGTATCTTAATTGCAGGGTTGCTTGAGAGGGATATCTTTGACCTCTACCTCCCGTGGATTCGATAAACCTTGGGTTACTCACTTAAGGGAAATTTGCCGCTGTCCTACAAACATCTGCGCTTGGAGGCCCAACAAGTCTACAAGAATAGAAGTGTGTAGTAGACATCAGCAAGCAACTACTTATGAATACGTTGTTCATAAATATTGCATATTCTTGACTATGGTATTGTTGTAATGTGAACTAATCACTGGTTTCTGTTTCATATAATGTTGCACCTGGTAGATATATGTGACTCAAATTATCATGCTAAAGAGAATGGCAGTTCGAGCACCTGACTTTGGATGGATATTGAAGCTAATATCCGTGGACTACTAAGGTTTTACACATGTGATGAATCATAGTACGTTTCAAGAACAAAGGTTAGTGATTCAGGTAAAATCATGTCACGAAGTCACGGTAAAAATATGGTGTGGATAGGTTTGATTGTGCTAATTCAACCATATTGGTTTTTGTCTGGTGTTTCATTGTGCCGTCTCACACTACCCCTTCACAGTGTGGGGCCAGTGAGAACTCCATATGGATGTACTATAATCGATGATGCAGTCCAGAATCCGCCATTATTTTTTCCTCTTGAGTGCTATTAAGCCTAAGATGATGCAATGTATATTTACTGATGTAGGCCAACCCAACGACAACACCATGTCAAGCAAGCCACCAAGGACTCCAAAGGGTGGCAAGGAACTCCATGGACTCCAATCAACTAAGGCATACGCGTGGATGAGGCGAAGGAAGCGTCATGGACAAGGAGAGGAAGAAGGGGGCAAAAGCCAGGCTGGCCGGCCTCCCAGCCGGCCTAGGCCGGCCCCCAGGCCGGGCTCCAACCCGAGGCCGCCGGCCTCCCTGCCGGCCCAGGCCGGCCCCCAGGCCGGGCCACACCCCGACGCTGCCGGCCCCCGTGCCGGCCTCCCAGCCGGCCTCCCGGCCGGCCTAGGCCGGTCTCCAGGCTGGTCACCCTCCTGAGCCGGCCGGCCTCCCAGCCGGCCTAGGCCGGCCTCCCAGCCGGCCTAGGCCGGCCCCCAGGCCGGTTCCCCACCAGAGCCAGCCGGCCTCCAGGCCGGTTCCCCACCTTCCTGCCCCGTTTTGTAATAGACTATAAATAGCTTTCCACTTTCCCCATTCGAGGGTTAGACTGAATTTGAGACTTGTGTGAGCTATGCTCCTCCTCCCTCGTAGCTAGGGTTCCTCGTTGAGGATGGATCTTGTTGTTGCTAATCTTTCACTGAGGTGTATCTAGTAGTGCAAACCAATCTTTCACTGCGGTGATTCTATTGGATCGGTGGACCGGCCGATAAGAGCAATCGGTTTCAACAAGAGTAAGTTTGGCTTTGATTCTTCGATCCAAAGGCTACCTTTTTGAGGGTTTGTTGTTGGGTGGAGTTCTCAGCAGGATTTGCTAGTTATCCTTGTGTTTTGCCCACGAATCTCCCTCGCTACCCCTCCGTGTTCTTCGTGTTCATCCCCGTTTCCCCTCAAATCCGTGAAGATCGGGCCTAGCCCTACATCATTTGGTATCAGAGCAAGGGTTTCCACAGATTTGGATCGTGTTTCCACCTTTTATTAGCCATTTTCCCACCAAAATTTTTCTTTCCCATACCAATTTTGAAAATTTAAAAAAAAAAATAGCCCATATGGATTTTGTTCGATCTTTCGATTTGGTGAGCGATTTATGGTTTTGATCCACGGATCTCGTGCTTAAGACCTTTCCCCACCTTCCGTTGGTGTTCCGGAGGGCTTTTCCGCTCCAAGGCCAAGCGTGCCGCGCAATTCGTCACCGGCGGTACTACCGCCCGCAATCGGTCCTACCACCCGTTCGGCCGGTGCTACCGCCGCACGACTTTTCACCGACTTCATCTTCGTATCGCCTCATCGCTACCCTCGACGACATCAAAGGTATAGCTTCCGACACATCCCTTTCCATTTCGTGAAACTTTTTCCTAGGAGCTAGCTCTTCATAGTGCGAGCATTGCACTAGTGTGACACCAAGTGACCATATCATAATCTTGTGAGCATCTAGTTGTAGCAGACTCGGCTCGGGCAAAAGCATCAAGCAAAATAGAAATAGAAAAGATTCAAAAAAAAAGCCGAGCCGTGATCCTAGTCATCCTCAAGCTCCAATACCCAATACAGAAATGGGTACACTTGTGCAAATCGGGTGCTCCTTCCCATACACTTGAGCTAGTTGTCTTTCGAGAGGTGGTGCGGCACGAGCATAGTCTTCGTTAGGTCCAAGTCGCTCCTCCCTATAGTCGCACCATCCACGTTTGTCTCCATGTGTGAGTCTCCTTTGTTTCTCGGATTGTGTGGTTAGTCTCTTTTGCTTCTTGATCTTTGTGGTTATCCTCCACCTCTTGCAATAGCCTTCTCGTTTGTTTCGTTTCGATTTCTTGCCACTTTGCCATACCTAAGCTCCTCATAAGTGTGTGTGAGTCGCTTTTGGATCACTAATCAACCAACTCTTACTCTTGTGACACCTTTGTCTCGGAAGGCAAGCCCACTTGTCCAATACTATCAACCAAAGGTAAGAGCGGTTGCTAGCCACCACATACTCCACATATCACTTGTGTTTGCTTATCATGGCTAGGGAAGCACAAGTCGCCGAAACAAGCAAACAAGAGGAAGCAATCAAGAAGTACTTGGACGATGCCTTGCGCCGTTTCGAGGAGCGCCACCAAGCCGCACAACGCGAACGACATGAGCACTTCACTAGACTTGAAGAGTCCTTGAGCAAGCTCCTCGAACAACGTCATCGGCGCTCATCAAGGCCAAGCTCAAGGTCCTCGCACCGCTCCGACGCAAGAAACAAAGCACCAAGTGAGGTTGCTCAACATCATCGGCATCGACAACATCAGGAATGCCATCGTCCCACCACCCCACATCCTCAAGCACAATTGGATCCTCAACAAAAAGAGCTACCTTCATGTGAGTTGAGTGGTGAGGGAGTGAACCACCACGAGAGTGAGAGCCACCTTGCCGACTCCACCATATGTGACCTTGAGTGCTTCCAATTTGAGGACATGAGTGATACACCATATAAGTTGAGAGAGGTAGTCGATAGAGCAAACAAGGCCACTTCAATTCCTAACGACATAACCTCTCCTTCTAGTGTATTGTCTTATGTTGTGCTAGGCTCCATGGAGGACGATACGCCTCAACTCGAGAAGATGTACATGGAGGATGAAGATGAAGCCACCCCATGTTTACATCGAGATGACCAAGTCGGCCACATGGACGCCGCTTCGACTACCACAACACCTACTTCACATGAGAGGACATGCAAAGGTACGAATATAGGTGTTGATGATGCCATGATCTCACTAGTGGACATGATGATTTGTGAGCGCTTGCATGTTGTGGATGCTTCTATGGACATCACGTATGCTACTTTCTCTTTTCCTTGTGATACCTTGCCTAAAAACAATGTTGATCATGTGGATTCCCCTATTTGTGATGACTGTTCCATGAGCATGCCTTGCTATGCATGTTTCCGTTTTTCTCCAATTGTTGCCTGCAATATGTCGAACAATTTACATTTCACATGTATTGCTCGCAACAATGATAAAATGCTCGATAATGGGGTTGCCCCCATAGCATCCTCACTTTTTGGATTTTGTCCCTTCAACAATGTAGATAATTACTCTTCCTTCGTTGTACATGATGACCATCCACATACTTCTCACTTTCATTTTGAATTTTGTGTGTTTGGTCATGTGCAAACGAAGAGACACATCTTGATGGATGATGTGTACATATACCATGCACATATTTTCTTTTTATGGAATTTCATGTGTAATGGTACCCGCTTGCTAGTGTCCACTTCCATTCAACATGAGTTGACCAAACGAGCTTTGACAAGCATCATAAATGACAGCTTTGCTTCGACCCCGAATCTATTACCTTTCCAACGTTTTGCATCAAACAATGGTTTGTTTGCAAATATGTGGATGGCTTTGCTTCCCCTCGTGAAATGCATGTTTCAATGATCTTTCATCTACATGATTTCTGTGTTGCAACAACATTGTTGACAACTTGCTCTTTCCTATGTTTTGTTGGCACCCATGATTTTGATGAGAGCATTTTCCACCTTGTGTTTTCACCACTCTTCCCTCCGTTGCCAAAGGTATCTTCCCGATGTTTGGAATGCAATGGACATCATTTGGCTCCAATTGAGATAACTATCCTCGCATTCTCATACCTTCTTGGAGATTTTGTGCTTTCACATCGTGAGGATGTCCCGAGGAATTGCTTGCACATTGAACTCGCCTTTGCTTTGACTCCAATGCACGTGTGTTGTGCTAACAGTGCTACGATTAACCTAGGACATGTCATCAATGATATGCTCCTATATCATGCACACAAATGTTTTGCTTGGTCTTTGTTGTGTATAGGTACAAATGAGTGGATCGCCACCCACAAATTCATGGCACTACATTGCGCATCAACAGAATGTTGGCGTCTTGCTAAGGTGACTTTCTTCTACTTAAGTGCCTATGTCATGAACTTCAAGAATTGGCTGCTACTCTTTGAGTGTTGTTTCGTCTTCTTTGTGAGCTCTCTAGGTTCAATGCAAGGAGAAAGAACATTGAAGAGCGGCCATACATTGGCGTCAAGAAAACCTACATGGTTATTATTACGTCAACGTCAAGCCATCTATCTCCTTCACATGATGACGACGTGCTAGCGTCGAGGACGACGCTTTTCGAAGGAGGGGGAGATGATGTAGGCCAACCCAACAACAACACCATGTCAAGCAAGCCACCAAGGACTCCAAAGGGTGGCAAGGAACTCCATGGACTCCAATCAACTAAGGCATACGCGTGGATGAGGCGAAGGAAGCGTCATGGACAAGGAGAGGAAGAAGGGGGCAAAAGCCAGGCTGGCCGGCCTCCCAGCCGGCCCAGGCCGGCCCCCAGGCCAGGCCCCAACCCGAGGCCGCCGGCCCCCAGGCCGGGGCACACCCCGACGATGCCGGCCCCCATGCCGGCCTCCCAGCCGGCCTCCCAGCCGGCCTCCCGGCCGGCCTAGGCCGGTCACCCTCCTGAGCCGGCCGGCCTCCCAGCCGGCCTAGGCCGGCCCCCAGGCCGGTTCCCCACCAGAGCCAGCCGGCCTCCAGGCCGGCCTAGGCCGGCCCCCAGGCCGGTTCCCCACCTTCCTGCCCCGTTTTGTAATAGACTATAAATAGCTTTCCACTTTCCCCATTCGAGGGTTAGACTGAATTTGAGACTTGTGTGAGCTATGCTCCTCCTCCCTCGTAGCTAGGGTTCCTCGTTGAGGATGGATCTTGTTGTTGCTACTCTTTCACTGAGGTGTCTCTAGTAGTGCAAACCAATCTTTCACTGCGGTGATTCTATTGGATCGGTGGACCGGCCGATAAGAGCAATCGGTTTCAACAAGAGTAAGTTTGGCTTTGATTCTTCGATCCAAAGGCTACCTTTTTGAGGGTTTGTTGTTGGGTGGAGTTCTCAGCAGGATTTGCTAGTTATCCTTGTGTTTTGCCCACGAATCTCCCTCGCTACCCCTCCGTGTTCTTCGTGTTCATCCCCTTTTCCCCTCAAATCCGTGAAGATCGGGCCTAGCCCTACATCATTTACTTTTTTCACACGTTATTTTTGTTTGGCTTTTGGTCTGTGCACAAGGGGGATATGGTCAAGATATAAAATCTTCATACATTTACATGTGCTAAGATCCTACCTAAAGACCATTCTTTCTTATTTACTTCCAACACCATTTTAGATGCATGAATACATGTTGTTGTTGCTGCAGAAATAGGAAAAAATGATGATTCTTTCTCTTGCTTGGTATCAGCTGGTAGATGTAAATGCTAAATTGTTTGTGTTCATTTCCTGTTAATTATGTATATGTGGTTCTAAATTCACAATGCAAGCATGTGTTAGGTCCCTTCAAGTATGTAGGTGTAGATCGTTCCTCCCAGAGAGTCTTTTTGTTTGTACTAGCGACTGATGCTTGGCTCTTGGCTTCACCATTTGTTTTCCTTAGTAAGAATGTGGCATGCTTTTTGTATTAGATATGTTGTTGGTTTTCTGATGCCTCCTCAGTGTCGTCGCGACCGTGCGTTGGGTTCTCTCTGCTCTGTTCCACATCAGGTCAACATCTCATAAGTCAAAATGTATGATTGTCACTGCTTAATATATCTCAGTCCTTTTCTTATTTAGTGCCACTCCTTACAACTACTTTTTCTTATCATCGTGAGTTCCTGAATGTATAGTTTGTTTTAATTTTCCTGAGGATAAGTTGGTTTTGAAAAAATGTGCCATACTTATGTTTCTCAGGAACCTAAGCCAGACCATTGGCATGTGCAATGGCACAAGCTTGATTATCATGGACCTTGCAGATCGTGTTATCCAGGCTATTATTATTACTGGTTCTCTAATGGTTTCAGCATGGTCAGTTGATGCTTTGTTATCCATCTTCCTGTTTCCGTATCAGAATTTTATATTTCTATGGCCTTGCACGTTACTAGATGCATACTAAAAATGCATCCAGCGGGGTTATTGCCTGCTGCTCCTGATGTTTCAGCATGGGAGCTGGAACTTTTACTGATGCTTGGCCTTTGCTTGCGGGTAAAAATGTGTTGAATTGGTAGACCTTCCCTGTGGTAAGATGTATAGGTGGAGACTAGAGAGATCTAGCATTGTTATTTGTTTCCTGCACCATTTTGGATGCACAAGATCTTTTTGTTACTCGGTTTCAGTAATTGAAATTTGTGGGGTTACTACTGCTAGATGATTGCATGAGCTATAAATTTCTCATGCTAGAAAATGTATTCAATCATCTAAGTTAGGCATCAATATTTATTTTTTGGAACTCATGTATTTTCTTGGTTGCTTCTTGTTTTGATGCGTCTGTTTTTGTATGTAGATTCTATAATGTTCTTACAAGACTGACAAAGTGGAATTCACAACCCTTTTGCTCTCTTAAGATACATACCTAGAGATCTTGCTTTGTCATTTATTTGTGGCACCATTTTAGATGCAGTATACATGCTGCTTTTACAGAATTAGAAAAACATAATGATTCTTTCTGTTGCTTGGTTTCAGTTAGTAGGTTTTCATCCTAAATTGTTTTTATTTTCTATTAACGACATATGTACACAGTTCTAAATGAACACCGTGAACCATTGCTAGGTCCCTTTAGGTATGTAGGTGTAGATTGTTCCTCCTAGAACCGTTTTGTTTGTTTTGTGGTTGATTTAACTATTGGCTGTGCCATTTGCTTTCTTTATTAAGAATGGGGCATGCTTTGCCTGGAATGTGCTGTTGACACTCAGATGCCTCCTCGACATCGTTGCGGCCGTGCTGGGGTACTGGCTGCTGTGTTCCACAATAGTCAAGCGGGTCACCATCTCATAAGCGAAAAATTATGGTTGCCGCTATTTAATATATCTCAGTCCTTTTCTTCTTTAGTGTCCCTCATTCCAGGTTTTATATCCTGTTCTATTGATTGTAAAAATAGGAGACATGTGGTTGCTGCTATTGAGCCCTACCCGTCACTGCATTTAATCATGAAAATACAGATTGGCGCTTGATCTACTATGTTTTGGTTACCAAGGTGCACCCAGCATTCCTCCATACTTTCATGCTTCATTTTTGACCTCGCACAACATGTGTCCATGGCCCTTTGCCTGATGACTCGATAGTTTTTTTCTGGTGCCTTTGTCAAGAGTTTAACATGGCCGTATATAAGGAATGTTCGGCCTATTTAAAAGTTAGGGGAGACCGGAGACATGTATAGGCCCTGTTTGGTTGGGCTTATTTCTGGCTTATAGGTTTTTGGCTTATAAGCCACAAAAGCACCTAAATAGGTGCTTTTGATTTTGGCTTTTGGCTTATATCATCATACAACAATGTTCAATTAAAAGTCAAAAGCCAAAGTAAAAAAACACCTATTTAGGTGCTTATGTGGCTTATAAGCCAAAAGTCTAAAAGCCATAAATACGCCTAACCAAACAGGGCCATAGATCTGTCTTGCACTTGGTCTGCTCTATGATATCGAAACCTCCCTTCAAATTATAAGATGTATAATGAAACCTCTAACTGTCGGTTTCAGGATGTAAACTTATTTTTAATATAGTGTTATAAAATCAATGTATTTAACAAGTAGAGAAAGAAATTCATGATGTTCTTAATCATATGAAGTAATGAAGGTGAATTTGTGACATACAGATTCTTTTCCATCTACTTTTCATGTACCAGGATTCATTTTTTCAACGAGGTAATATGGAAATCCATGTCCTATAATCAATTGAAGGGAGGTTCGTATATCATAGAAGGTTATTGCCTGATCCATGCATACTGTCCAGCATTTGTGATTAGACGAGAATGCTAAGGTTTCAACTGTAATTACGCCAATCTCTTGCTTTTCTATAATACAACCATTAGAGTTGACAATCATTGTTGCTCCTACAATTTTCAAGAATTGCTCTATTTCTGTTCCCATTTTAGTTGGCCTTCACTTCAACTATTTTTTAGTAGAGGTAGATGTTTTTGTGCTGCTGCTTAGGTTTATCATAAATATTAGTAGGGCTATTTAATGGATTGCCCTCGGTTGTGCCCACGACCTCAGTTTTGCCCCTAGTTGCGAATCGACCTCAGTTTTGCCCCTAGTTTGGTCGCGTCTGCTCTACTTTGCCCCCGACGGCAAGTTTGAAGTCGATTCCGTCTGTTGGCGTTACTGACAGTGGGCCCTGAACTTACAGGTTTAAATTCGAATTTCAAGTTTGAAAAATTCGAAATGTGAAAAAAATTCCAGGTGTTGCTAATGATATAGGAAACAACTTTGCCAAAGCGATTTTCCAAATTCTTATTTCGTTTGGCCTGTGTAAAAAAGACAAATTTCTAGATCTGACATCTAGATCGGAGATCTAGATCTAGAACAGTGCAGAATTCGAAAAAAGTTAACTTTCGAATTTAAATGTGAAAAAAATCTCCGATGTTGGCAATGATATAGGAAACAAATTTTCCAAAGCTATTTTCCAAATTCTTGTGTCGTTTGGCCTGTGTAAAAAAAACAAATTTCTAGATCTGACATCTAGATTTGAACCGTGCAAAATTCAAAAAAAGTCAACTTTCGAATTTAAATGTGAAAAAAATCTCCGATATTGCCAATGATATAGGAAACAACTTTGCCAAAGCGATTTTCCAAATTCTTATGTCGTTTGGCATCTGTAAAAAAAACAAATTTCAAGATCTAACATCTAGATCTAGAACAGTGCAGAATTCGAAAAAAGTCAACTTTCGAATTTAAATGTGAAAAAAATCTCCGATGTTGCCAATGATATAAGAAACAACTTTGCCAAAGCGATTTTCGAAATTCTTGTGTTATTTGGCCTGTGTAAAAAAGACAAATTTCTAGATCCGACATCTAGATCTAGAACCGTTCAGAATTCGAAAAAATTCAACTTTCGAATTTAAATGTGAAAAAAATCTCAGATGTTGCCAATGATATAGTAAACAACTTTGCCAAAGCGATTTTCCAAATTCTTGTGTCGTTTGGCCTGTGTAAAATGAAACAATCGTAAAACATTGTGACAAATTTCGGGATCTAAGATCTAGATCTAAAAAATTCGAATTTTTCAAGTTTTAGATAAAAATGTGAAAAAAATCGTGGATGTCAACAATGAACATTTATTCTTATGTGCAAAATTTCGGTGTGTAATATTGTTTAGTTTGGTCTATGTAAAAATGACAAATTCCGGGGGTTTCGGACGGGGTTTAGGGTTTCCGGGGTTTAGGGTTTCAGTGAGCTAGGGTTGAGCATAAATAATTTAGAAAAATCAAATAAATATGAAACTTTCGCTCACTGTTTACTTATGCAGCTACGTTGCTAAAAAAATTTAAAACTTGTTATATCCACAGTTAAATGAAAAACATTCACACAATTCAAGCTATCGATGGAATGAGCTAGGGTTGAGCACAACTAATTCAAAAAAAATCAAAACAACATACAACCAGCGCACATGGTCTACTTATGCAACTAAGTTGCTATAAAAAATATAAAACTTGTTATATCCATATTTCAATTCCAACATTCACACGTTCACGATATCGATGGAATGAGCTAGGGTTGAGCATAAGTAATTCAAAAAAAAATCAAATAAATATAAAACCAGCGCACATGGTCTACTTACAGGACATAGTTATCAAAAAAAATATAAACTTTGATTTTGAGTCGGTCAACGGTTTTGTGCAAAGTTTGACCAAACATTCAAATGAGCACAAATAATTCAAAAAAATCAAAATAACATAAAACCAGCGCACATGGTCTACTTACATGACATAGTTATGAAAAAAAAATATAAACTTGGTATATGAGTATTTTCATGAGAAATCCTTCATACAAATGACTTACCACGAACGAAGTTGCAGAGAGTTCAAGGAAGTGAGAGAGGGTTTGATGTTTTGAAAATTTAAAAAAATTGAAAAAATCACCAAAGCTTCATTTTGGTGTGACTAAGAATGACCCAGGCTTAGTTTTTCATTTTGGTATTTAAAACTTGTTTAAATGTTGGTCAAACTTGGGTTTGACCGATTTTGAAATAATCATAAAATATTCATAAACCTTCAAAAAAATGAAAATCCAGTGCACATGGTCTTAGTTTGTCATGTACTAACAGCTCCAACTGATAAATAAGGTCTAGATATATATCAAACAAGAAATGCTTCAATATGGTGTGAAATCTCACATCTCAAACTATGAACTCTCATGTGTGAAGAGAGGTGGTTGATGTTTTGAAAATTTAAAAAAATTGAAAAAATCACCAAAGCTTCATTTTGGTGTGACTAAGAATGACCCAGGCTTAGTTTTTCATTTTGGTATTTAAAACTTGTTTAAATGTTGGTCAAACTTGGGTTTGACCGATTTTGAAATAATCATAAAATATTCATAAACCTTCAAAAAAATGAAAATCCAGTGCACATGGTCTTAGTTTGTCATGTACTAACAGCTCCAACTGATAAATAAGGTCTAGATATATATCAAACAAGAAATGCTTCAATATGGTGTGAAATCTCACATCTCAAACTATGAACTCTCATGTGTGAAGAGAGGTGGTTGATGTTTTGAAAATTTAAAAAAATTGAAAAAATCACCAAAGCTTCATTTTGGTGTGACTAAGAATGACCCAGGCTTAGTTTTTCATTTTGGTATTTAAAACTTGTTTAAATGTTGGTCAAACTTGGGTTTGACCGATTTTGAAATAATCATAAAATATTCATAAACCTTCAAAAAAATGAACTCTCATGTGTGAAGAGAGGTGGTTTATGTTTTGAGAAATGACTCCATATTGGTAAAGGACACTATATTAGTGCAATAGATGTTAACCCTAGAATTTGAGATCATTTGGAGAAGGTCGAAAAAATTGCAGGATTAGAAATGGGGTTGTTTGGGCTACCTTTGGGGCTCTTTTGTAGCTCATTTTGGTGCATATTGATGCATTTTCATGCAATGCTTGAAATCTCACACCTTTGGCTATACCATATTGATGCATTACCATGAGTGTGTGAAATATACCATGAGTGTGTGAAATATGGCCTCGTTTCGACAAACTATGTCATGGTTTCCCATTTATTTGATTTTTTTAATTCAATTCAAATAGGGATTTACACCTACTTATCTACCTAAAAAGTGAACCCTTTTTCTAAGTGGGTAAAATGGCATATTCTAGTAGCCCTCTAACTATTTGACAAGGTTTTACATTATGAAAAATTCATTTGCCTACTCAAACATGGCAATGCTATTTGGACCAGAAATGTTTTTCACAAAATCGCAATATAGAAAGTTCCAAACTAGCGAAACCTTATAACTACAAAGTTGTAGTATTTCCCATTTGGCGCACAAAGATATAAAGTTTTCTTCCTAAATCGTTAGGAATATCCCGGAACGCACTGATGCCGACATGGCCATGTCCAGAGCACGCCCACAAGGTGCTCGACAAAATATCGACGGCGCCGCCCGGTCGTGGTCGTCGGATAAGCCATCCCTCGCGCATAAAAACTTGCCCGTTAGGACCATAGGCTCTCGTGGACAAAATAGAGTGGATTTAGAGGTCGGGGGAGGTCATAAGGAAGCGAATCGAGCACGGCGACCTTCGGTCGGAGGCGAGGAAGACGGCGTCGATCCCGACGTTTTAGTCCATCCCGGCTCGCGTCCTTTCGCGTGGAGGAATAGTAGGACCCGGCGGAGCCCAATGTGGCACTGGTTCGAGTTGGGGCAGTCGGAATCAGCTCGTCCCCTTCACCACCGGCCGAAGCTCGCCGCGGATGATATCGAGCGCCTTAGAGATCCTCCGCCCCAATTGATAATACTAGAGCGACTAGGGTGAGCAACTGATCCTCATATGCATCTTTTCCCTGTCGCTTGCCTCCTGAGGTTGTCGTGGACGGCAAAGACCGCGGGGTGGAGCTCCGGGTGAGGGAGACGACCATAAGCGGATGGAGCGTCATGGACGGAGAAGCCAGCACTTGAAGCGGCAGTTGGAGCAGGACACCACCGCGACGAACGCCGCCGCCGTTTCGGCCGCGCCGCCCTCGCTCCAGCGGCGTCGAGGTCGGCTCTGCTCCGGTGTCGAGGGCCGCCGGCATGGCCAGGACTGTTTTCCTATTTCCCTTTGTTGCCTTTTTTTACTTTCCTTTTGTTGCCTTGGTCCCACGTTTAAGAGAGAGAAAGGTGGTGTGTTTGTTTATTTTCAGCAAGGGCATGTGGGTCCCACTCATCAGCAGCTAGCGCCTTGCCCAGTCCCACCTGTAAGAAGTAAACTGGTCCCACCTGTAAGACGCAGACCAAGTCCACTAACGCCTAACAGACGGAATCCGCTTCAGACTGGCCGTTTGGCCTCGCTATAGCAGCTGTAACTGAAGTAGTGGCAAAACTGTAAGCCATTTGAAACTAGTGGCAAAACTGAGTACTACCAAGCCTCTAGTGGCAATCTGTTAAATGACCCATATTAGTAATGTTTTAGAATCAAATCATACAATAAGTATTTCAAGTGAACATAGTAAACTGGACACAACAAACTGCTCATGTTTACAAGCAACAATAATGTGAATAGTCCATAAACTCATCATTATTACTGAATGAATGTTATGCATTTCTGTATCACCGACAGTTTCTGCAACAACATGTTGATTGTTTCGATGCTATGAGATTTAATCTATACTGAATTATCTGTAGAAATATGTCACGACCAGGGTATGTGCGCCGAGGATCGGGGCGTGAGGCTGGATACAATGGTAGCTTGTGCAAAGCTGCCAAACCTAAAGAAGAGGGGATCCAAAGGACTAGGAGAGAACAGGAGGACAGAGAAAAGAAGATGCAGTTGAGTTATGTGTAGCTCCTCTGGCCTAGCTATATGCTCCGATGCATCAATATCTGTCTAAGCAAGGCTGGCCGAACGCCCAGTCCATCAACATGTGCGGTCGTGACACAATACTGTATTGGCACTCTTTTACTGCCCTGACTCTGAACCTGGGGAACCGCTGACTGTAGTGCCACTCTTTGGTCCCTAATTAACTTCCTGGTGTACAGTTTCTGTGGTGTAAATCTCCTTCTATATAGCATGCTTCTGTTCTTTAGCTCAACCTTTTTCTGAGCTGCATTTTGTAGCTTACTTTAAATTAATCTCTTTGATCAACCATACATGAATCTCTTTGATCAGCCGTAGAGATCATATGTCTCCACTTTCCAGCTTAAATTATTGGACCGAGTGTTTGTTGTCTTGGTCCTTACTTCCATTTTAAGAATTACCAAGTGACCACAGTCTCCATTCTAGCATTTTAGGTTGTCAGTTACTATCTAAGTACTCTGATCCTAAATATGCATGTTACCATTGCAAGTGTCAGCGCTGTTAGCATCTTATATGTGTTAAATTACAGTCTGAGATATCAATTATCTTTTTATATGTGATTGAATGGTGTGTACAATACATGAAACTACAACCCTATACTAGATATTTCTACTGTTGTTTCTTGCTTCTCCGTGTTATGTGGCTTCTAATATAAGTGATATTAACCATCCTCTTAATAATCTGTATAAATTGTGACAACTACGGACAAAATATTAAAAGAATCAAAAGGTGCCGCGCGGCGCGCCGCGCCCCCAAATCTAGTTATACAACATTGTCATATAAATTTGATGTTCAATATGTGTGCAAATAATGAGCATGGTTTATAATATTCACCATGGATATAGGGGAAAATGATGCTTCATCTTTCCATGAGTGCATTAAATAGAAAACCAAATAGCCACTGCATACATATGAAATGTCACATTAAGCGTTGAACAAATCAAGTAAGGTTATATTTAGATGAAAAGTTTCCTGCCTGTTCGAGTTTGTTGGAACAGTAATTACTTTGCGTCCAATGGCTAAGACCGTCGACCTAGATATAAATTTTAGGTAACCTAAATTTAACAACAATATTTTTGAGCTGAATCACAAAGTGTTGGAATAATGGATTGAGACGGAAGGATGTCAGTTCATCACAGGGGCACTTTTCTGCCTGGCGAACTGTTCACAGGCTTCTCGAATCTTCTAGAGATCAAAAAATTAAAGATGCTTCCGGAGACTAGGCGGTAGGGACGGACTCTTCGCATCAAGAGACGTAGTCCGTTCGGCATAGGCTTGGCGTAACCGACCTTGTGTCTATCCCATCTATAAATACCGGAACCGGTCGACGCTCCTCTCGCCAATCCACAAGTCCCCTGATCCCGATCAAGAAAAGATTTGCAATCACCCGTCAAGGTATGCGTGATCGCGATCTTCTATGCTTTCTGTTCGATTCTCGATTCGCATCATGTTGAGTTCCATAGATCCTGTAGATCCAATTTCTGTTTCCTATCGCTGTGATCTAGTAATTCTAGCGTTCTATTATCGGTGTAGATTTCAGTCGAACACTATTCATGTGCCGTGATATTTCACCTACCTACGCTGAGCTAGGTTAGATCAATTGCAGTTGAACTGTCTGTACATCAGTTTACATATGTGTTGTCAGTAATCTAATATTGGCGTTGATTTCACTCTAAGTGCTGCTGCACGCGTTGATGTATTAACTAGGTTTGGTTGCTAGGTTTGATCTATTACTGTTGACACATCTATCCTAATCGCATGATCATCATACTCAACTCTAGTCTCACTGTTATTTACAGATCGCTCCTCTGCTAACTATACTTAATTTTCCTACTTCTGATTCACCTCACCTGTGCGTTGCCGCATTGTTCAGTCGACATGCTAGCACAATATGTCTGTCTTCTGTATACATGTTAACGTGGTTGCTCTTATTAATTTAAACAGTAAAAAAACAAAGAAGCATGTTATTACGTTCCCAATCCCATGATCCGATTATTCATGGTTGCTATGTGCTTCTTATTTGATCGGTCACTCCAGATCTACTACTTACATCTACGTAGAAGATTTAAATTGTTACATACCTTATGGTTCCTAGGTTTGATTCGTCAAACGCCTATTCATGTTACATGACTCAGCTTGGTTTCCCAATTATGCAGATGCAGATCTTTGTGAAGACCCTCACCGGCAAGACCATCACCCTCGAGGTCGAGTCCTCCGACACCATCGACAATGTCAAGGCAAAGATCCAGGACAAGGAGGGCATCCCACCGGACCAGCAGCGTCTCATCTTTGCCGGCAAGCAGCTCGAGGATGGCCGCACCCTTGCAGATTACAACATCCAGAAGGAGTCCACCCTCCACCTTGTGCTCCGCCTCCGTGGTGGCCAGTGAAATTCTTCAGATGATCGGTTCATTAGTCTGGTCGCTTTTGTTGGGAGCCCGTTGAAGTCATCGTTTACAATTATTTGGTTATGTGCTAGTTGTGTCGTGTGTTGCTAGTTGCTACTGTCAATGTCTTAGTACCGTGCCCGTAGCAGTTTGTGTGAACATTTGCTGCTGGCGTATAGCAGCGTGGTCTGTGTTATGTTTTAAGTGAGACTGAATCATATTGTGTGGTTTCGGTTTGTCAAATCTTGTGTGATTAACGGATGCTTTTTGCTGGTCTTATCCTCGATTTAGCTCACAATGAAAAAAAAATCGAGGAAGACAGGGGGATTACTCCTCACCGGTCTCACGATGAATTTTCCTGCGGTCACATCCTTTTTCATGTGTGGCGAGGAAGGAATTGCCAATCGTCCCCTCTGTCGTGCGCGCTCTATCAGGCAATGGAAGTCTTGATGGGCCATCAGTCGATGCGTGACGAACCTCGCTCACTGATTTGTGGCGTATCACCGCAACTATAAAATGATCTAGAGCAGGTCGCAGATGTACTTAGAAAATGACGGCTGAGGCTAAAATGAAGAGTTCACTAGCACTCTAGCAGGTCTCGGCTCTTCCTCAAGAACTTGTAGCCATCACTACACTCCTCCACCTATTTGATGGAAAAACATACGGGCTGACAAGTGACAACACACGGTAACACACACGCGCCAGGACACGCAGATTAGAGAGTTCAGGGTGCCGATTTCGGGGATTGAGAGTTGAGGGTTCGATTTACCTTTTCCCTACGAGTTAAAGGTTCAAAATGGACTTTTTCCGAAAAGATACTGTTCAAGGTTCATGCAGTTGTTTTCCCTCTGCTCCCGTAGGTCGTTGTAGTTGACATGTCAAAAAAAATAGTCCTTGTAGTTGATATGATACTCTTGGGTCGTCTCTGCTTCTCCCATTGTATGATCACGATGAACTGCTTGCGTTGGGCTGTCCCATGGGCCGACCGGCACATTCTATGGGCCGTATTTTAGCACCTGCCGCATAATCAAGCGTCCGGCGCTTGCGGAACACATAGAAAATCAGGCCCCTAGCGTCAGATGCTTGCCCATGAATGGGATTTGACTTTTTAAGCGCCTTTGTAAGCGTTTTGCAATGCACATGCCCTTACGGGGTGTTTCCTAGTTGACACTAGTAGCATCAGTTACGGCGCCAATGCCCATCTGGTGGGCCGGTCTATATAGGCTATTTTCTCCTTATGTTTATTTTTTCTTTTTCTGTTTATATTTCCTTTTTTGTCTTTTTTTGTTCTTTTCGATTATATATTTTTCCTTTTTAATTTTTTTGTACTTTATTGAAAATCATATGCAAAAAATTAGTAAGTGAATATGATTTTGAACCTCTCGAGAACATTATTTGAACTTCCCTTTTCTTTTACTATATCATGAACATTTTTCTATGTCGTGAATAATTGTTTCGAATTGTCCGAATGTATATCTTCTCTCGTATGAATATTTCTTACTCGCAAACAAAAAAAATTAATTGTGCCTACATGCGTACATTTTTTAATGCACGAGCAATTTTTTTTGTGCAAACATTTTTTGCCTCTCATGTGAATATTTGTTTTTGACCCCGTGAGCAATGTTTTTGACCTATGGGAGCATATTTGTGAACATTATTTTGAAATCCAAATATTTATGACAATTTTCTTAATTATGTTTTGTAAAATATACATAGTACTTTTGTAAATCTAGATCTGGAATTTCAGTTTTCGTAGTCCTCGCCACGTGAAGTGAGCCACGACACGTGGAAGATTTGGAGTTGAGAAATTTGCGTAAACACTTGGTATTGATGGTGATTCCGCCTTCCACCATTTCAGTTGAGGGGACATTTAATTCCTTAACGACGCTGGTCTCACAAACATGTCTATCAAAGATCTCACAAATTTTGCTTGAGATGATCTCATGGGTTGTTGAAAAATAAAAGTGCACATATCAGCAGTCAAACAAAGAATATTGACGAAATGATCTAGAGCAATATAAAACATAGTAACAAATTAACTTAAAATTGCCATTTCATTTTTATTCCTTTATCCTGACCTGTTCTTCATCCTTAATTCTTTTGTCCTCCTCCAATTCCAATCCTCTTTAGGCGATATACCTTGTTCTCATATCTCTTCTCTTTCTTGATTCTACACCCGCAAAATTTGGTTCCATATCGGTCAGATATATGGGTTGTGTTTGAGCGGTCCGGTTGTATCCACCTTTTCTACCTGATCACTGTTCAGGCTATCCGTTAGAACAACCGGGGAAACAGTAGTTCTGGTAGGAGATGCTCTAACACCCTGTTCGTGCATGTTGTTGCACCAGATCACTTGGACTTGACGAAACGTAACGTGACCGGATTGTCTAGTTCTTGTGCTGGATGTAGCCGGTTTCGACTGCCAAGATAATCTATATATCTTGGCATTCCCTCTCGTCATACACTACAAGAAATATGCTATCTAGTGACCTTCCATATTGGTCACTGAAAGGTCATGTTTTTTCATTTGTGACCTTTTTGTGACCAAAAACAGTTGGTCAAAAGATGAGCGTCACTAATGAAACTACATGACCTTTTTTGGGAATTAGTCATAGACGTCTGTGACCAAAAAAAAGGTCACGGATTTTACGACCAAATTTTTTGGTCACTGGCAATCTGGCCAGACCACGTCAGATCCAACGTGGCAGGGCTGACGTGGCAGAATTGTGAACAAACGAAATGATCGTAGATTAGAATCAGCCCAGTCCAGGTCATCCATCTATATGGGCTGAGCCCAACAAGTCAGCCCATTTAATGTTTTTTTCCAGTCAATTTTGAAAGGTAACATGGTCCAGGTCCAATATTTCGGCCCTTTATTTTATAGGCCATAGCCTTTTACAGTCTATTGCTTTTATATTATTTGTAATCATATAATGGAGGAGGTCCCACTAGTCAGAAGGGTCCCACTTGTCAGGTTAATCTCACAAATCAGTCCCACACGTCAGAAAGTTCATATTTTGTCAGATAATTTTTACAATTGGTAGCATTGTTCAGGTTTCCATTTCACAGGTTTTCACATCACATACATAATCCATATTTCAAACAATACAGAGAGAAATTCGTCCAAAATAAAACTAAATTAGTCTATTACAATCATTACAATCTATTACAACCCAGATGCCTTGCTATTACAATACATAACTAGCTACTCTTTGCTTTGTCAGGCTTCTTCAAATTTCTTCAGGCAGGAGCTCCTGTAAAGAGAGGTAATACCATACAGGGTTATGGTATCTGTCACACTACATACAGGGTTATCTTATCAGAATGGATGGCTAAATAGAAGTAGACGTGTTAGGTTTATGGGTGCTTGCGAGAAGGACTCACCACAACAAGGCAGATTCATAGATTACCCCAACGCTTCATCGTCTTCCTCTTCCAACTTCCGAAAAACAGATCACCTAGCATTGTAAGAACCACGCATCAGAAGCATATAGAACATCAGGCTAAGAAATGAATGGCATGCAGTAAGACAAAACTTGGCATCCTACGAGAATATTACATTGCATTATGGATCAATCAAGGAAGGGAACGGAAAAAACATGATACAATCAACGCGCATACAACAAATGATAAAACTGTTAGGAGAGAGTAAACACTTACTAAGCATGCATGCATACAACAGCTTTGATGGCTTTATATTTACCAAAATATGACAGGTCAGGTTACAAGTTACAAACCAGAAATGGATATGTGAAAACAAGATCAGGATAGCTTTTGGTCTGGACATTCAAAACTGATTTACCACACATAGTAGTGCATTATGTCATTGTATCACCAGGGCACATGTCAATGTACACGTTAACACTTAAAGAGGTACAGAATTGTGCCACAATAACAGCGCAGAGCAAGGTACTGAAATAAAATTACCTTGATCGGTGGTAGTATGTCGCAAGAGAAGTCCATTCTTGTTTCCTGGGGTCATGAAGATGGTAAGTACATTCCAGGCAAGTGGACGATAGCTCAAATTGATGACTAGAAGTAAACTTACTAACCAACAGACAGTCGACCAATTATTCTAGTGCCGCCAATTGAGGTCTTGACCACAGGGATGACATCTGCAAGCTCAGACTCAAATGTACTGCAAAAGAAAAAAAAAGTTGGTTAATTATTCCTCTTATTCGACCAAAATTCCAAAAGTCAAGGTCCCAAAATTTAAACCAATGGAAACATTGATCGCCAACCTGTAGAAGTTCTCTGATCCTCCAATTGCATCCAGACAGTAGGCATTTGTCAGCCTGGTGAAAACACAAACTTCGCAGTTGTTCTCAAACCGAATACCTACAAAAGGTACAAAACAGAAGAATGAGTTCGAAGCTGGAATAAACAAAAGCCTCGGATTACTGTTTTTACAATAGCAGCAGGAATGCTTATATAATACCTTAAATGATCCTAAGTAGCGGCACTAAAAGATAAAATAGAGTAGACAGCAAGGAACATAATAGATAACTTGCACTGAAGTGCTTCAGTTTCATAATGCTAGTAACAGGGTATCCATCTGACTGGGTTGTTAGTGGTTCAGGCAGAGCAGTGTAAACACACACAAATGCTAGTAATTCCATCATTTCAAGGACTATGTTTTTATTGTGTTCATGTGTATGGTCTTAAATTATTTATACTGGGTCACTACGTGAGTTCCTAACTCCAACAGGCAGTGAGCATAGCCAATGGGGAGTCATGTACACATACTCACCTAGTGGCTGACGGAGGTGGAGGCGACGGCGTCTAGCAAGCTGGTCGCGACCATCGCAGACATATCGAGATAGATCCTTGCGGGGCTCCACCTTCTGCTCGTCAGGTCGACGCTAGGGTGAAGGCTCCCGCTCCACCCTCGAATCCAGGGCATCTGCAGAGAGAGAGAGAGAGAAGAGAGAGAGAGAGAGAGAGGAGAGAGATTACAACACGATGAAACCGAGA
>QRDG01000294.1:522588-544950 GCA_012064385.1 Puccinellia tenuiflora | reverse complement strand
AGTTCATGTATGCATTTTACATGCATCAGTGTCTCAAAGGGTTTCTATAAACCTCTCATGAAAAAGATAAAGTTTTGTCGATTCAGCAGGAAGTGGGTCAATTTTAAACTATAAGTGCCTCGTAGTTTGCTCATGAATTATCTAAAAAAATATTTTTGGGTACACAAGTACCTATTTCATCAGAGATATAACAATAGTTTCACAATATTCAACCCTGAAGTAGAAACGGTGATGTCCGTCATCTTGACCGTATTTTGAAATCTGTATATGAAATTCAAAAAAAATCAGATAAATGAAAACCTTCGTGTTGTGTCATTATATGTGTACTAGTATCGATAAAAAATAATAAACTTGGAATACAGCAATTATGTCGGAAAAGTGTTCTCATAAATGAGCTATCATCTACGAAGATTCAAGGCTTTGAGGTGGAATGACGAATGTTATGGCCACATTCATGGCATAGTTTGTTCAAAATTGGCCATATTTGGCACAAACGTGCACCCTGGAACCGTGAAGAATGTTACCGAAGAAAGTTTTCTTTTTACTTGCATGAAAAAGTCATTTTTTATTTCGAGAGTGTAAAAAATGGTTTTTTTGTGAAGGACCTACCAAATATTTGTTGCAAAATTGGATGAAAATATTTAAAACAAATATTAGACCACATGTTTTGTACAAATAACCAAATGTTTAGGTGTTTAAAGTTTTAATCCACGTCTCGTGAAAAAGACAAATTTCTGCCAATTCAACTGAAAGCGGGTCAAATTTGAACTGCAGGTGCTTCATAGTTTGCTCATGGTTTTTTGAAAAAAATCAATTTTAGATACAAAAGTACCTATTTATTCAGAGATATACCAATATTCTTGCAAGATTCAACCCCTAGCTACGAACGGTCATGTCCGCCGTTTTGACCGTATCTTGAAATTGTCATACGAAATTAAAAAAAAAACAAATAAATGGAAAACCTTCGCGTGGTGTCATTATATGTGTCCTAGTTTCGAGAAAAAAATATTAACTTGGAATACAACAAATATTTTTAAAAAGTGTTCGCAGAAATGAGCTATCATGTACGAAGATTCACACCTTTCAGGCCAAATGAAGGATTTTATGGCCACATTCATGGTATAGTTTGATTAAATATGCCCATATTGGACACATGCGTGTATCGTGGAACTATGAACAATGTTGCCGAAGAAACTTTTCATTTTCCTTTCACGAAAAAATCATTTTTCAATTTCCGAGTGCAAAAAATGGGTTTTTTTGTGAAGCACCTACCAAAAATATGTTTCAAAATTGGAGCTATCCACTTTCTAAAAATACTAGACCACATATAACATAGAAAAAACTAAATTTTTGCATCCAAACTGTTTTCCAACCACCTCTCGTAAAAAAGACAAGTTTCTGCCAAGAATCGGGTCAAATTTGAACTACAGGTGCCTCGTATTTTGCTTATACTTTTTTTAAAATTTCATTTTTAGATACACAAGTACCTATTTCATCAGAGACATAACATTAGTTTTGCAAGATTCAACACCTAGCTACGAACGGTCATGTCCGCCGTTTTGACCGTATCTTGAAATTGTCATACGAAATTCAAAAAAATCAAATAAATGGAAAACCTTCGCGTGGTGTCATTATATGTGTCCTAGTTTCGAGAAAAAATATAAACTTGGAATAGAACAAATATTTTTAAAAAGTGTTCACAGAAATGATCTATCATGTACGAAGATTCACACCTTTCAGGGCAAATGACAGATGTTATGGCCACTTTCATGGCTTAAGTTGTTTAAATGATCTCATCTTTTGCACAAACGTGCACCTTGGAGTGGAGAACAATGTTGCCGAAGAAATGTTTTATTTTCTTTGCATGAAAAAAATCATTTTTTATTTTCAGAGTGCAAAAAATGGGGTTTTTGTGAAGGACCTACCAAATATTTGTTGTAAAATTGGATCACAACATTTAAAAAACATAATAGACCACATGATATGTACAAATAACCAAATGGTTGGGTGTATAAAGGTTTCTATCCACCTCTCATAAAAAAAGACAAATTTCTGCCGATTCAGCAGGAAGCGGGTCAAATTTGAACTGCAAGTGCTTCGTAGTTTGCTCATATTTTAAAAAAAAAAATCATTTTTCTATTTCATCAGAGATATACCAAGATTCTTGCAGGATTCGACACCTAGGTATGAACGGTCATGTCCATCGTTTTGACCGTATTTTGAAATCGGCATCAGAAATTCAAAATATATTTTTATGGAATAATTTTCAAATAAAAATTTGAATTGAATGTTTACCTATTTTTCATGGCATATTTTTAAAATTTTGCTTTTTATTTTGCATTGGAATTTCAAAGAATAATCCCAAAAATTTATTTCAAATCCCACAAAACCCTATATAAACAATAGATAAGCTTAGGGATATTTTGTATTTTATTTTGACTAAAAACATTCCCTAGTAGTCTATAATTACAGAGGACATATCTACAAAAGTTTCAAATATTATTTGGTTGAAATTGGCGTTCAAAATCAAAAGATATTAAAGAAAACAGAAAAGATTAAATCCAAATGGGCTGAATAGATATGAGTGTAGAATATGATGTAATCCTGGCTTTATTCCTTCATGGGCCAAGGCCCACTGTGTGCACGAAAAAAAAAGGGTGCCTCATTCAACCAAAGCCCAAGTCCAGTCGGGTGAATAGAATAAGTAGGCCTGAAGTGATCTGTTATCACATATCTTGCGATGCGGTAGTGGTTAGCTCTGGCCAACTAGAGGGAGAGGTCTAGAGTTCGACTCCCAGGTTCGATTTTTGCGTCCAATTATTTCCGAATTTGTCTCTGTGTGTGCTGGTCCATGTGTAGGTGGGGCAGTGGTGGGACCCACATGTCATGTGGGCTGGGTGGGTCCCGCATGTCATGCGAAGAGGTGGGGCGTGGTGGGTCCCGCATGTCATGTGAAGTGGGGGCGGGCCCCACTTGTCATGCCGGGGTGGGATTCGGACCCACATTTCATATGGGCGTGGTGGGCCCCGCATGTCATGCGAGGTGGGGGTGGGTCCCACTTGTCAGGTGGGGTTGGGCGGGTCCCGCATGTCATATTTGCGGGTCCCACTTGACAGATTTGTCAACAGTCAACACCTCGGTCCCACATGTCAGTGTGGTGACACGTAAGCACAAATGACACATAGTCGGTGACATGTAGGTGCGATGAAGTGACATGTAGGCGACACCGCTAAGGTGTCAGTCCAGTCATACCAACACATCCTGGTAATGGCTCCCACCTGTCAGCGAGTTCACCATGACTAAATATGGACACGTAAGCGACATATGGCTACCACGTGGGCATGATTGATGAGGTGGCTGTCCAGTCGTTCCTCATGACCAATCAGAATGGTCGTAAATAAGGTCATACGCAACTGTTGTCTACATTATGACCAATTTGTGTAAATAGATTATGACTTTTTGACCAAATTGGTCGTTAATGTTTTGGATTAGGACCCTACAAACCAGCTCATGACCAAGTGGGTTAAAACGGTCATAGATCTATGACCAATATTTTGAAAGTCACTATCAAAAGGTCACTAGTTGACATATTTTTTGTAGTGTAATAAAATTATTTCACCAAAATTTAGACGGAACAACTCCAACTGTCCACTATGAAGGCAACTAAACAACTGTAGAAGATCTGACTTAATGACATCCCAGAAGTTCTGATAGAACTTAGCCGGGAAGCCATCGGGACCAGGAGCTTTGTTGTGTTCCATTTAGAAAACCACCTTTTGATTGCTACTGATGAAGAGTTGGGTGGTGCCCAAAGCGAAGGCGGAGATGTAGCAAACCTCGGTTTATCGAACCAGTACGACCTTGAAATCAACAACAAAGTGAATGTTGAAGATCTCTGGCACTTAATCTTTAACAGACGTGGACCTGCACAAACTCAACCAAAATACTTTGCCCCCAACGGCGGAAAGGTTGTCAATCTTTCCGGTCTCGCAGAAAACAAAGCGGTTAATTGTATAGTGAAATAGATGAAATATGAAAATGGACCAGTGGAGTAATGATGATGAAAAGTGATGAATAAAGGTTGCAATCAATGTAAAAAGATGGACCGGGGGCCATGGGTTCACTACTGGAGTCTCTCAAGTAAATAGAACAATCATATGATGGGTAAACAAATTACAGCTGGGCAATTGACAAGATTATAACACAAACTTAATCTAGCCATGACAAAGAGAACATGATAATATTTAAGTATGCATCACAACAATGAACAAAGACCGTTGAGTCCAACTGCATCTTTGTCTAAAAAGTCCACCGTGGGATCGCTATCCAGCCTGTCACCCATCGGTATTAAGTTAAAAGTAACAGACATTTGCATTAAGTAAAGCGCATGAAGTAAGCAATACTAATATCAAAAGAGACATTAACACCGCTGTTTTACCCTTAGTAGCAACAGCACACCCTCGCGCTTAGACGTTTATGTCACTCGTGCCCAGGAACAAAAGGGGGCATGAACCCACTATCTAGCATAAATACCTTCTCTTGGAGATACACACAATCACTTGGCCAAAGTAACTACGCACATCAGAGAGCATGCAAGAACATAAATCAACATATAAGAATGATGCACAATCTGATCATAACTTTATAATCCATCGGATCCCAGCAAACACATCACATAGCATTACAATAATCGATCTTGATCATGTTAGGCAGCTCATAAGACCATAAGACATGAAGCACAAGAGAGAGAGACTACCATCTAGCTACTGCCATGGACCCATGGTCCAAGGTGGGACTACTCACAAATCATCCCGGAGGAAGGCATGGCGATGAAGAGCCCTCCGGGTTCGATCTCCCCTCCGGCAGAGTGCCCAGTTCTGCTTCAGAATCACCCTCAAACTAGGGTTTGAGATGACGGCGCGTCGGGATGACTTCTCTAGAAAATAATGGCCGCCCTAACATTTTTACGTTTAATGTGATTTTATAGGCGTCGGAGGGGGCCGAGGGGGTGCCCACATGGCAGGGGCGGGTCCCACCCGCGGGCTGCCCTAGGGCCGCGGCAGGGGGCCGCCTCTGGCCTGTGGGTGGCCTCCCAGGTCGCCCTTTGGTCTCCTGGTGCCTTCCGTCAAATAAAAATTTCCCGTAAATTTCCGTCCAGTTCCGAGAATATTTCCAGAAGTAAATTTTCTGAAATACAAAAACAATAAAAACAGGAAACTGGCACTAGGCATCTTGTCAATAGGTTAGTCCAACAAAGTGCATAAAAATGATGTAATATGATAATAGAAACATGTGACAACATCACAAAACTAGCATGGATCAATCAAAAATTATAGATACGTTTACCACGTATCACCTTTCTCACCTCTTCCTCGGAATAAGGTGCAGTGAGCAGGCTATTTTCCTCTTTTGAAACTTGAGGAATATCATCTGTTCGGGACTCATCCAAGGAGAAGTTTCCTTCGTCTGGAGCTCCAAACAAACCTTTGTAATAATTAGTGATATATGACTTTAGTTGCTCATGGCCTTCAATTGTTCCCTCATCCTGTACTAGAGAATATATGTGTTTTTTCGAATGTCTGCCATTAGCAACACTATGGAAGTATCGCGTATTCGAATGCCCTTCTAGAATGAATTGTGCTTTAGAACGTTGATACCTCTTAAGCTCCTCCTCGCGTAGAAGGCTTGCTATCAATGCATTTGATTGACTTTTGAGCTCAATCTCTTGCATGGACAGCGGGCGAGATTCTGCTAATGCCTCGAGGTCATCAATAATTGATGATAGCCGTTGTTTTTTCCTTTTTAAGCAAACCTGTTGTGTGACGGGCTCAACCAACGAGGTAGTTACGTAAAGCACGTATTTTGTTATTCCACCTCTGTATTGGAGTATCACCAGCAACAGGTCTTTCCCAAATCCTTTTGACCATTTCCTGGAAACCTTCACGATGTAGCCACCCAAGTTCAAACTTGAACCGACGAGTACACGGTGGCCTAGGTAAACCAGTAGTCAACAAGATGGGAGCGTGGTCTGACAGATCCTCAATACGCTCTATAGCCCGTACCGACACCAAGGGAAAATTTGATTCCCAATCAGTATCCATTAGTACACGGTCGAGCTTCTCATATGTAGGTTCCGACAGACTATTTGGCCAAGTAAAATGTCTCCCAATCATTGAAACCTCTCTTAAATCCAAGCTGTCGATTACCGCATTGAACAGAAAAGGCCAATGATTGTCGAACCGACCCTTACTTTTCTCGAATGGAAACCGTAGCAAATTGAAGTCCCCCCAATGATCATGGGGTGGGGTTTATCTTTTGCTAGATTAACCAACTCCCTAGGAAAAGCGGCCATGTGGTCCGCCTAGGCAAGCCCATACACGGTCACGAGACTCCATAAGAAATTGTCAGTTTTGTTACAGATATGGAGTTTAATATGAAAATCCCCATTCGAAACAGCTAACACCTCCATAGAATCTGTCTTAACCCTGAGTAAAATGCTCCTTGAACGCCCACGAGGTGGGCGAGAATACCAAGCGAAGTCCATACCGCCCGAAAGTTGGTTCAATAGATATTGTGAGAAATCTCGCCTACCCGTCTCAGAAATAGCCAAAAAATCTAAGTTATGATCCCGAACACAATCCGCGAAGTGCAAATATTTAGCCAAGTCACCAAGACCTCTGCTATTTACAAACATGCCATTCATTGGGAAACCATTGGGATTTGGACAGTTTTGACTTTTTCCGACGCTTTTTGTTAGAGGAAGATTTGGATTTACGCCCCGAAGCTTTTAGCTCAAATAAGGGACTGTCCATATCCAAACCGACCTCCGACGCTTCACCAACTAGATGCGAGAGAAGCTGACCATCTGTTATGGCATTCGCTTCCTCTTCATCTAGATAGGTGGAGTTCGACACAGTCGAAGCATTAGGAATAACCTTTAGACTGTCAAATTCCATATGCCTCAAGACTCTAGTCGAAACAGAAATTTGATTTTTATCACTACCAAGTTTAATACCTACGTTATTATGCTTTGAAGAAATAGAAGATGGCAAAAAAGAAAAAAAAGCCTTGGAAGACGTGACTGAATCATAAGAGTCCAGGTTCAAATCCGCTTTGCGACGCATTGCTCTTATCATAGAATCCTCATTCGTAGCGGAAGCCCCATCCACTGCCACTGCAAACCTCGCACTACGACGAGTATGGGGTGCATTGCGTGGCGAGACGGAGTCCTCCATGTCCTGCACCATCATCCCAAGCGACATATTAATTATTTTATTTTATTTTGCAGTATAGTTCATAGATATGTTTCATGTTATTTTCTCTCCCTTTTTCGCAACTGCACCATGGATCATCCCACTAATTATGTCTTGGCATTGTATGTATGCATGCATGCATTACGTGTATCTAAGTGGTTACGTAGCCTAGCTCAACTGGTTGGGGGAGTGGATGTACAAACCCAACACCCAAGTTCAAGTCCCCACGGACGCGAATTTAGGTTCCTATTTATACTTGAGGATCAGGCCTTCCTGATACTCATGCAATCTATCCTGAGGACCAGGCTTGGTTATTAACCAAGGTAAAAATCCTGGTACTCATGCTTAATGGCTGTGTGCATCCTTAGTTGGTGCAGAGGCTGGGGAAGTGAAATTCTCCCCCCAAAAAGAGATGGACAGTGCTTCAGGGTCCAAGAAGGCCAACAACAGATGACAGATCGGAGGTGCGGAGAGGCGATCCGGGCGACCAGGGGGCGGTTCTGGTGCATTTCGCCGGATTCCGACGACGAGGGCTCTGATGGTTTCGACGGCGGGTCGCCGGTGTCGCCGGCGGCGGTGTCTCCTTCGCTGTCCGTGTATGCGCGGACGCCGCCGGAGGGTTCCTCGCATCGTCGGAAGGAGTCGGGGCGTGGGGAGAAGAGGTTGCGGAAGCGCGCGTTAGCGAGGGAGGTGGCGAGGATCGTCTGCTCGGTTGAGGAGCCAGGTACGCGTCTAAAGAGTGCTGATGTTGCAGGTTCGCCGGAGGTTGGTTCGTCGGGACGGAGGTCCAAGTCGCTGGAGTTGCTGCCGCCGTCGACTTTCTTCTTGGATAATTTTGAGCAGGGGGAATGGACGGTGGTCCAGCGGAGGTCTAGGACACCGCGATCTACGTTGGTGCAGGGTGGTAGGAACTCGCCGGCTTTCGTCGCCGGCGTCGTGGAAGATCGCGTGTTATCACCGGGATCGGTGGATCCCGGTTTGAATTTTACAACGCAGCACCAACGGTCGGTGGGCCGGCGTGGGCTGATTGTTGCGGCAGGCCCAGGAAGTGATCCGGGTCGGCCTGGCTCGCAAAGGGCGTTGGCCCGTGTAGCGGTCTTACCTGGGATCGTGCGATCGGGAGGCGTCGGTCTTCGTCGCGTGTTAGGTTACGTCTGGAGGAAAGCCGCCGCTGGGTTCGCTCCTTCCATGGCGTACGGCGGAGGAGGGAGAGGGGGACCTGATCCTAGAGGAGGTGGGTTCGCCGGGAGAGGAGGTGGCCGGAACTTCGAGACTGGCGGTCCAAGCGGCTTCGCCGGTGGGCGAGGAGCCGCAAACTTCAATGGCGCTGGAGCCGATTTTAATGGAGTTGGGAGGGGCGCTGCCGGCTTCAATGGAGGTGGAGGTGATTTCAATGGTGCAGGCCTGCGGTTCAATCCTGGAGCCGGTTTCAACAATGATCGCCGGGAAAACTACGGCCCGACCGGTGACGGTCGCCGTCGTTTTAACAACCCGGGACGGGGCTTCGTTGGTAATGGTGGATACCAACAGTTCCGAGGATTTCAAGGTCGGGGGTATGTGCGAAGACCTCCGGTGATTAGGCCAGTTCCCCCCGCGGCTGTCCCAGTGGTGGTTCCTGCTGCAGCCGCACCAACGCCGGCGGTTGCGGTGGCGAGTCAGGTGGGAGCTCAAGCGGCGGTGGCTGCTATTGCGGTACAGGACAATAGGGTGGCTGCGGTTCAGTCCTCGGCAGTGGCGGATGGTGCGGTTCAGAAGAAGAAGAAGAGTGAGAAAACTAAATGCTTCCGTTGTGGGAGTGTGGATCATTTGCTTGCTGACTGCACCGTGGTCTTATGTGACTTCTGTGAGGATCCAGAGCATGGTGGTGCGGACTGTCCTCTCCTTGCAGCGCCGAAGCCGCAGTTGCAGATGTTCGGGTTTGCGCACGAGGAATTGGTTTTATTTAAACTGCCACTTACTGATTCATATAGGCCGAAGGTGGAGGATGATCGTTTGGCTTCTCTCTCGGTTGTGGGAGGTGAGATGTCGGTGGCTCAAGTGGTCGCTCAGATGCAGAGGTTGGTTCCTAATACAAAGTTTCATTGGGATGTTAAGGCAGCTGGGGAGAATATTTTTAAGGTGCAGTTCCCGTCGAAAACTGAATTGGATAGGCTCAAGATTTTTGGGACATGCAGGGTTCCTAACTCTTCCTTGGAGTTGACTTTCGACAGCTGGTCGTAGTGGGTAGAGCCGTTGGATACCCTCCCAGAGATTTGGGTGCGTGTTTCTGGTATTCCGCCTGATCATTTGGGCGATTTTCTTGCTATGTGGACTTTTGGGTACCTCATTGGCATAACTATAAAGGTGGATATGAAGTATACGAGGAAGCACGGGGTGCTTCGGATTTTAGTGGGCTGCCTGAATTATACAAAGATTCCTGACACTTTCCCTTTGTTGATTAAAGAGGCTCTGTATACACTTACTTTCCATGTCGATGGGGAAGAGGGTGTGGTGAGTCAGGATGTGGTCATGGCAGATCTCTCAAAGGATAAGGATGATGAGGATGACTTAGGTGATGATTTCCAGGAGGCGTTGGAAAAAAGCAAAAAGGATGCAGCTGGTGGTAAGGGGGCTTCTAAGGAGAAGGCTTCGACTTCTTCTACTCCTACCACTAGGGGAGCGGGAGGGGGGGCGAGTGACGCTCCTACCACCGGAGTGGTGCTTTCCCCTTTGGTGCGTCGGTTGTTTCAGGCTGCACGAGCTGAATTTTTCGGGAGGGTTGATAGTTCTTCGGGTGGGCCGGCTGCGTTGGCTTCTGGCGATGTTGTTTCCTCGATGGAGGAGGAGGAGGATTCCAGGATAGCGCCAGCGGCTACGGAGTCTGGCTTGGTGGCGGCTGATGCTCTTTCGTCGTCACCTTTGAGCCCTATGGCGGTCGGCTCCCCAGGTGGGGGGGCTGTGGCGTCACCACTAGTGTGCGTTGTGGCGGTCGGCTCCCCAGGTGGGGGGGCTGTGGCGTCACTACCGGTGAGCCCGGTGGCGGGCGGTTCCCCAGGTGTGGGGGCTGTGCCGTCGCCTTCTGATGGGGGCTCGATGCTTCAGCTGCCCTCGGTGGAGGGCATCCCCTCTCCGATGGCCTGCTCTGACGGTTCTCCAGGAGGGGTCACCGTGGCAGGAGGTGCTTGGGACGAGCTGACGCAGGAGGCGCCCCCCTCTTCTTCGCACCTTGGGGCTGAGGTTGCCAGGTCAGGTGGACCGGCGGCACCAGTCTTGGGAGATGGCTTCAGGTCGAAGCCTATGATGGAGGAGATCGTCGCTTTTGGTGGTATCGCTGATCCATCAAGGTCGGGTGTCAGGTCGAGTGCCCGGTTGCGGGCAATGCCGGATGCTGATAGACCGCAGTTGGAGAGGGCGATGGACCTTGCGGAGCGGCGTGATTCTGCCTTTCAGTCAGGTACGAGGTTATGTTCTAAATTAAGTTTTGTTTCTATTCCGAATGAAGTCATAGTTGAGCGTGCTTCTAAGCTTGGGGTTTCGTTAGGTGCTTCTCCTTTGCAAGTATCTGATTCTATTAAAAATCTAAAAGAGATAGAGGAGGCTAGAAACATAACTTTCTTAAAAAACACGCTGTCAACTGACGAGGGGGAGGGTTTGCAGAGTTTAGTGGTGAGAAAGGCGTCTAATTTATGTGATGATCTAGATAATGAGGTTGAAGAGGGGCTCGGAGATCAAGTGGATCTTCTAGTCCAAGGAGCGAAAGTTAATCGATCTCGCATGAAGAAAGTGGTTAAGAGGGTTCAGGTTCGACGGAGTGACCGTCTTCAAAAACAAAATAGAACGTCATCATGAGAGGGATTTTTTAGAATACTGATGGGCTGGGGGATCGTGGTAAGCACGTTGCTATTCATGAGTTAGTTCGGGAGCATAAATTAGATTTCATTGCTTTGTTGGAAACAGGGAGATCTAATTTTTCGGCTTCTTTTTTGAGTTTTTTGGCTGGGGGTATGATTATGAGTGGTTTTGCTTACCGTCGCACGGTAGATTTGGGGGTATCTTAGTTGGTTTCAATAAGGCTGCTTTAGTTATGCAATCTGCTGTGGCGGGTGATTTTTGCGTTAAGCTCCATTTTAAGTCTAAAGTTGATGGCTTTTATGGGCTTTAGTGGCGGTCTATGGGGCAGCTCAAGATGAAAATAAATCGTTGTTTTTGTCTGAGTTAGTCCGGGTCTGTGAAGGGGAGTCATTACCTATGGTGGTAGGTGGTGACTTCAATATTATTCGGCGGAGAGAAGAGAAGAACAATGATAATTTCAATGCTAGATGGCCTTTTGTTTTTAATGCTATCATTGATAGTTTGGACTTGAGGGAGATTGAGTTGTCAGGGAGACAGTTTACTTGGTCCAGTAGACGTGAGGTTCCTACTTTAGAAAAATTGGATAGGATCTTGGCTAGTGTTGAGTGGGAGCAGAAATTTCCTCTCGTTTCGGTTCGTGCTTTGACCCGTGCGGGGTCGGATCATAATCCGCTTTTGATTGATTCCGGTGAGAGTGCTCATCTGGGGAATCGGTCGTTATTCTCTTTTGAGTTATCATGGTTGCGTCATGAGGGTTTTTACGATTTGGTGAAAAAGGAATGGCTGTCGATTGACCAAGGTGCATCGCCGGTGGAGCGATGGCAAAACAAAATTCGCCACTTGAGACGATTTTTGAGAGGATGGGCCAAGAATATGAGTGGGGAGTATAGGGTGCTTCGTGATAAGTTGCTGTTACTTATTGATGAACTTGATATTAAAGCTGAAAGTACAATTTTAAGTGAGTCGGAAAGGTTAGCAAAAAGGGACGCTGAGGCTTACTTGTCTAAAATCCGTCGGGATGAAGAGGCAAAGTGGGCGCAGCGTGCTAAGGTGCGTCACATTCAGGAGGGGGGTAGTAATACGAAATACTTTCATCTCATAGCTAATGGCAAACATCGAAAGAAGCGAATTTTTCAATTGGAGCAAGATGAAGGTACTATTGTTGGGCAGGAAAATTTGAAGGTGTTTATCTCAGAATTCTATAAGAAATTATTCGGAGCGTCGGTCCCGTCTAATATTGCGTTGTGTGAATCCAGGACTCATGATTTGCCTCAAATATCGGCTGAGGAAAATGACATTCTTACATCACCTTTTGTCGAAAAGGAGGTGTTTGATGCTATTTCTCAGATGGAGCATAATAAGGCCCCCGGGCCGGACGGGTTCCCGGCTGAATTTTATCAAACTTTCTGGGATGTTATCAAGAGTGACTTGATGGACATGTTCACGCAGTTGCATGCAGGGGATTTGCCTTTGCATCGGTTAAATTATGGGGTAATTACTTTGCTGCCCAAAAAGGAAGATGCGAGTAGAATAGAACAATATAGACCCATTTGCTTGCTTAATGTCAGTTTTAAGATTTTTACGAAGGTGGGGACGAATCGTGTGACATCCATGGCGCATAAGGTTATCCGCCCCACTCAATCTGCTTTCCTTCCGGGGAGAAATATTTTGGAAGGAGTAGTCGTGCTCCATGAAACTATCCACGAACTTCATCGGAGGAAGTTGGATGGGGTCATTTTCAAAATAGATTTTGAGAAAGCTTATGATAAGGTTAATTGGGCTTTTTTACAGCAGACTCTACGCATGAAGGGATTTGCTGCTCAGTGGTGTGAATGGATTGCGAGATTTATTCAGGGGGGGAGTGTGGGAATTAAAGTGAATGATGATATTGGTCATTATTTCCAAACTTTAAAAGGATTGAGACAAGGTGATCCGTTATCTCCACTGTTATTTAATTTAGTTGCCGATATGTTGGCTGTTCTTATAGCGCGGGCTAAGGAAGATGGCCAAGTCGGTGGGCTTGTACCGCATCTTGTTGATGGTGGTGTGTCCATTTTGCAATATGCGGACGACACGATTTTGTTCATGGAGCACGACCTGGAGAAGGCCGTGAATATGAAGTTGATCTTGTTGTTATTTGAGCAACTATCGGGCTTAAAGATTAACTTTCATAAAAGTGAGGTCTTCTGTTTTGGTAAAGCTAAGGATCATCAGGATGATTATCGTTCTATCTTCGGGTGCGAAGTAGGCGAACTTCCGTTTAGATATCTTGGCATTCCGATTCATTATCGTAAGCTTCTTAACAAGGAATGGAAACCTGTTGAGGATCGGTTTGATCGCAAACTCGGTTCTTGGGCGGGTAAGTTGCTCTCATATGGAGATCGACTCGTCCTCATCAATGCTGTTCTGACAAGTCTTCCTATGTTCCTACTATCCTTTTTTGAGATACCCAAAGGGGTGCGGAAAAGGTTAGATATTTATCGATCTCGCTTTTTTTTGGCAAAGTGATCAGCAGAAAAAGAAGTATCGGTTAACTAAGTGGAACATTATTTGTAGACCGAAAGACCAAGGTGGGCTTGGGATTGAGGTTCTAGATATTAAGAACAAATGTTTACTTAGCAAGTGGCTATTTAAACTTTTGACTGAGGAAGGTGTCTGGCAGGAGATCTTGTTCAACAAATATCTTGCAGGTAAAACTCTGGCTCAAGTGGAGGTAAAACCAACAGATTCACCTTTTTGGAAAGGTATTATGGGGGTTAAACCAGAGTTTTTCAAGCATATCTCTTTCACTATTGGAGATGGGGAAGGGGTTCGTTTCTGGGAGGATACCTGGCTGGGGCAACAGCCATTATCGGAGCAATATCCATCGCTTTATGACATTGTTCGTTACAAAATGTTTTGGTTGCAAATGTTTTTGAAAATGGACATGTCAATATTCAATTCCGTAGATCTTTAGTGGGAGATAAATGGAATGATTGGCTAAATCTAGTAGAGAGACTTATGCCAATTGCATTAACGACGGAACCGGATTCTTTATCTTGGAACCTTACTCCATCTGGGGTGTTTTCGGTTAAATCGTTGTATTTAGAACAAATGAATAGTCCTGCACGTTTTTATAAGAGGTATATTTGGAAATTGAAAGTCCCTTTAAAGATAAAAATATTCATGTGGTTCCTTCATCGGAAGGTTCTTCTTACTAAGGATAACCTTATTAAGCGTCATTGGACAGGATGTAAGAAATGTGTTTTTTGTAGTCATGATGAAATTGTGGATCATCTGTTTGTTTCCTGTCAGCTTGTGAGACAGATTTGGAGACTTGTTCATTTTACGTTCAATATAACTCCTCCGATTAGCATTACTAATTTGTTTGGTAACTGGTTGATTGGAGTTGATAAGGATACTAAAGCTAGCATTCGTATTGGCATGTGCGCTTTCTTATGGGCAATTTGGAATTGCCGAAATGATGTTGTTTTTAACAAAGCCAATTCTGGACAATTTTTGCAGGTTATTCATCGAGCTACTTATTGGATCCACGCATGGGCTTACCTTCTACCACCTCACAAGCGAGGGCGTTTGGTCTCTGGATGCACTCGGTTGATGGCGGTTGTTCGGGCTATCTTCAACCAGGGTGGATGGTGGCACACTAATAGGCTGCAATTTGTGTAGTTATTTTGTGTACCGCAAGTTTGTGAGGCTGCTTGTGTGCATTTTGTCTTATCTGTTGGGATGTAATAACGTTGACACAATACTGTTTCAGTTGGTTCAATAAAATGGCCGTATGCATCACTTTGATGCAGAGGCCGGGGTGACCCGTTTCAAAAAAAAACGTATGTACGTACCTGCGACTGTGCTTTGACCTCCTCGATGGTGAGAAGAGGGTTCCCGTCTGCGTCCTTGAGCATGATGAGCACGTCGAGAAAGTCCTCCAGCTCCTCCCTATGGCCGGACTTCCATTGGCGCCACCTCTCATCAATGACAGTGTCATGCAGCCGGTTGACTGTTGCGTTGGCCTCCATCACAATCTTTTCATGTCCGTCGAGGTCGAGGCCGCGCAGCCACGGGAGGTAGTCGGAGACGCAGAACGCGTAGAGGAGCCCTAGAGAGGTGAACACAGCTTCCATGTGCTCCATTTCCATCGCGCCCGGACCGCCATCCAGCCGAGGCTCGCCGAAGTAGCGCTGGCCGAAGACGAGCCGCCAGATGACGTTGCAGCAGTAATGCCTCGACACGTGCCTCACGTTAATGACGGCGGACGACGGCGACGTCGTCGCGAGCTTGTAGGCGTAGCTTGTGAGGTTGTCGGCCTCTTGGGCGCGTTGGTCGTGGAGCCACCAGTGCCGGGAGGGGCAGATGATCTCCGATGTGACCTTCGCTGGGTCCTCCTCCTCATCCGTATTGGGCAACGGGCCGGTCCACGACCACTTCTGCTCGAACAACTCTGGTGGGAAGTTTGCTGTCTGCGGTTGTGGCTCCGGCTCCGGCTGCTGCTTCGTCGTCTCGTGGAGCACCTGTGGGAGATCAGGCCAGCGCGCCAACTCGTCCAGCTCGACGGTATGGAGGGATTCTGCCGGTGTCGTCCCTCTCCTCGTCCTTGACGACGTGCGGTGCTGGTGGAGGACTACGGGCGCGACGCAAGGGAGTGCGGCGAGGTGCCGGTGTCAGTGTCGCACGACTGCACCTCGAGATGAAGACGGGTTGTGCGATGCGCGATTCCCTGACACGGAGAGGGGGCGCCCTGCGTGAGGCTCTGCCCTGCGCGGGCGGCATTGAGGACCTCGTCGATGGTGCGCCCCTCCCAGAATGCCCATTGTTGCGCTAGAACCGCGTCGCACGAACACGTCCTCGTGTACCCGCAGAGCTAGCGGAGATACTCCGCAACTTGCCCCGCGGGAGGCCGACTTACAGCGCGATACGCAAGACAGCAAGCCGGCGCTTCTGAAACCAGACGTCCCAGCTCCTCAGGAGGGACCCCGTCAGAGGAAGCCAACAATAATTGGCTGAACACGGCCGGATTTGACCGCTCCGGGGTTCGGTTGTCGATACTCAACGGCTTTGTTTCCTTCTCGGTGCGGCTCCAGTGGAGCATCGATCGTGTTGTTAGCGTGTTGATACGAGTTGGTAGAAAACACATGGAAATTGGGTATGCAATTGACACAAGATGTAGGGTAAGGCTGTCTTCTTTATTATTCAAGAATAGATGTATATAATATGGTGCCTCGGTCCAAAATATATAAATATATATATATGACAAGCCTTCGAGTAGGAAATAAATTGTCCGTAACTTGCAGTAATAGAAAGACCCCGGCCATAAATCCGAGAGTACACCTGCACACTCACACACCAGTAGAAACCGACTAAGCGGAATGAATAACATAAATAATAATTGGCCACGTCGATGTAGCTCGTTATTGGCACCGACATATTAAGTTGTTCAACTTTGGCCAGCATGGTAGAGATGTCCCGGCAGGCGTGGTTCGGCGTGTAGCATGAGCGGTTTGGCTAGGAATATATCGTGCTCCGACTCGCTGAGATCGATGGCCGCCACACCGGCTGGCTTGGTCCACGTGAATCCCTGCAGTAGCCGCCCGAAGAGCATTACGCACATGGCCGTCCCAAGGGACGCCGCCACACACCCACGGCGGCCGGTGCTGAAGGAGACGAACCGCAAGTCATTCTCCGTGAGAACCACGTCGTTGCCGGCTGCCGTATTAATATGGCGCTCTGGGTTAAACCGTAGAGGGTCGTCCCAGACAGCCGGATTACGGCCGAGCCCCATGCGGCTGAGGAGGACATGGGTGCCCTTGGGCACACGGTAGCCGGCGACGGTGGTGTCAGCGAGCGCGACGTGCGGCACGTTGAAGGGCGCGACGGGGTGCAGGCGGAAGGCCTCACGAATGCAGGACTTGACGTAGACGAGGCGCGGGATGTCTGACTCCTGCACCAGCCGCTCTCGGCCCACCACACGGTCTATTTCCTCAACCGCCTTCCTCATCACCTCAGGCATGTTGCTCATCTCTGCCAACGCCCACTCCACGGCGTTCGACGGGTTGTCGACGGCGGCAAATACTATGTCCTGCACCATGGATCATCCCAAGCAACATATTTATTAATTTATTTTATTTTGCTGTAAAGTTCATAGACATGTTTGATCGATGCTCCCTTTTTCTGCTAATTATGTCTTGGCATTGCATGCATGCATGCATTCGTGTAAGTGGTTATGCATGTATATAGTACGTACCTGCGACTGTGCTTTGACCTCCTCGATGGTGAGAAGAGGGTTGCCGTCTGCGTCATTGAGCGTGATGAGCACGTCGAGAAAGTCCTCCAGCTCCTCCCTACGGCCGGACTTCCATTGCCGCCACCTCTCATCAATGACGGTGTCGTGCAGCCGGTTGACCGTCGCGTTGGCCTCCATCACAATCTTTTCGTGTCCGTCGAGGTCCAGGCCGCGCAGACACGGGAGGTAGTCGGAGATGCAGAACGCGTAGAGGAGCCCAAGCGAGGTGAAGACAGCGTCCATGTGCTCCACTTCCATCGCCCCCGGACCGCCATCCGGCCGAGGCTCGCCGAAGTAGCGCCGGCCAAAGACGAGCCGCCGGATGACGTTGCCGCAGTAATGCCTCGACACGTGCCTCACGTTAACGACGGCGGAGGACGGCGACGTCGTGGCGAGCTTGTAGACGTAGCTTGTGAGGTTGTCGGCCTCTTGGGCGCGTTGGTCGTGGAGCCACCGGTGTCGGGAGGGGCAGATGATCTCCGATGTGAGTACGCGGCGCATCTTCTTCCACTGGTCGCCGAAGGGGGACAGCACCGCGTTCTTGTACCCGCCGCTAAACGCCGATGAGGCGAAGGTGAGCGGGCGGGACGCGAAGTTGCCGTCCTGCTTCTTGAGTACCTCGCAGGCGATCTTCGGGCAGGTGATCGGGACGACGAGGACGCCACCGAGGCGGATGCAGGCGATGTCGGTGCCCATTTCCTTCATCATCGAGTGGATCCATCGGAACGCCGGCTTGTTGAGCATCATCTCCGGCAGGTTGCCCACCAGGGGCCAGGAAAATGCAGGCCCCGGAGGGAGCTGCGCCCACGTGATCTTGCTCTTGGGCCTGAACATAAGGACGATGAAAGCTAGCACGGGCAGTAGGCACATCGCGGCTAAACACGAGGATCCTAGTCCAAGCTGTTCCATCGGTGCAAACACAGCTTTGTTGATCAAACTACAAACTTTTTTATGCTCCATCGGGTTGGGTGGTCATCTATATATAGCTAAACTTTCTGGCCTAGAGAGCGTCGTTTTGGAGGACCAACGTCGTTTTGGTCTTGTCTAGATCTCATGTGTAAGCCTGGACGCGAGCTGGCTCGGTCCGGCTTGGGCCGAGCCGGAGAAAAGCCCGAGCTGGAATGGCGAGCCACGAGCCAGCTCGACACTGCCGGCGAGCTGTAAAATGGAGTTCGGCCCGAGCTTCGCAAAAGCTCGGTGCAGCTCGCGAGCCTGATGGAGGTGGGTCACTGACGAGTGGGGCCGTTCTTCTTCGGCTGCGACGTAGAGCTACAGACGCATGCGGCGGGCGGCATGGTAGCGTCCGTCGGTCGGTGGCGGCAGTGGAGATCGAATCTAGTTGTTAGATTTTTTAAATTTTAGAGACAACTCTTTACTTTGACAGAACATGTTGTTGTAGAGTCTTAAAAATGGAAGTAAATCTAGTTGTTATGGTCCATGCATATGCAAATTTCTTTTTATGGTCCACCCATATATAAATTTCTTATAGTTGCGCTTTGGTTTATGCATATGTATATTCTTTGAATATTGAAATTTCAACCGCAAACTTGACACTGGCACCGAATTAATTAGTTAGTTTGAAGAGTGACTAAGATGATATGCTATTCTGTTGGAAAAAATCAAGTAAGGATGCGGAAATTTGTTTGAGACATGGAGAATATTTTTGGATGTGTAAAAAATTCCGAAAAAAAATTGGCCCGAATATATCGATATTCTTTTTTTTGAAAAAGGGTATGTATTAATCAAATAACATTGTTTGGGTTACAATCATTCAAAGCCGATTTTGACACGCAGGTCGGAACCGAACTTTTTAGCACACCACCACTTAACTCTCTACTGCCAAATTGGCAAAGATCATGCGCTGCAAAATTACAATTTCTACTGATCTTTAATAGAATAACTTGTCGATCTAGAGGTTTCTTCAGTTTAAATTCCTTCGCAATCAAACATATTTCAGTTTTGTTGGTGCTGTCTTCTTTAAAAGCCTCCAAGACAGCGCTGCAATCAGTTTCAATAATTAAATTCAAATCTGAATGCGCTATTGAAAGCTTGAGGCCTTCCAAGCACGCAATCGCTTCCCCTAACGCTGCCAGATTGCAGTGGTTGATCCGGTCCCAGGCTGAAGCAATAATACTACCATTATGGTCTCTTAGAATTGCACCCCAAGATCCTGTCATATTTGTACTAGAGAAGCTGGCATCAACATTACATTTAACCCAGCCTTCATCAGGCTTCTCCCAAGATTTTTGAACTTCCTTCTCATGTATGTGACTATGATGCTTGATCAACTTTTCTTGATGTACTTTTTCCTTACCCTTTCTATTCTGACTCTCACCTCCATGCACAATATTCTGTAAAGAGGCACGATAATTCTGAAGAAAACGAATAGAGTTGTCCACAGAGGCGTCACCTTTGTCAAAAATGATATCATTCCAGTGATGACATGCTCTCCACCAAATGAACATCATCTCCCCTCGCATATCTTTGTCCAGTTTATCTAGCAAGATCAATACCCAATCCCTGCCAGTATACGTTAGTTCTTTCTCATGTGGTAGCTCCCAGATTTCAGCTAAGCCTTGTCTCAGTGCATAGGCTTTGCTGCACCTCATAGTTGCATGGAAACTTGTTTCCTCTTCCCTCCCACAGATGGTACACATAGGCGACACATTAGGAATTCGCCTGCTTCAAATTGCCTGCACAGCAAGACTGTCAGTAGCTAGTTTCCAAGTGAAAATTTTTACCTTTGGAGGAACATTAGAGTTCCAGATTGTTTTCCACACAGCTCTGTCACCATTCGTACTTGTACTAGAGTTTGGAATATTCTTGTTTTGCATGTCCAGAGCTAAATTGTAAGCACTACGGACAGTAAATAAACCATGCTTTTCAGGTGCCCACGCGATGAAATCTTCCTCTTCATAATTGGGCAGCCGAATTTTAAGTACTTCTTCAGCATCATACGGTGCAAAAATACTTCTAACCAAGCCTTCCTTCCAGGAGTGGTCTTCTTGATTAATTAGTTGATCCACCTTTCTCAGTCTAGAGTTGTTTACATGGATACTGATTTTCATGTCCCCTCTTGGGATCCAATTGTCTCTCCAGATTCTAACCTTTTTACCATTGCCTATACGCCAAATCATGCCTTTCTTGAGCAGCTCTAGTCCGTGCATAATACCTTGCCAGCAAGGTGAAGGATTTTGAATGAAAGCCGTGTCCGTGAGATCACCAAAAGGGAAATATTTTGCCTTTAGTAGTCTAGCACATAGACTGTCCGGGAAAGCAATAAGACGCCACGCCTGTTTTGCCAAGAGAGCTTGGTTAAAGAGATGAAGATCCCTAAAGCCCATTCCACCTTGACCTTTTCTTCTTGTTAATTTGTCCCAGCTCAACCAGTGTATTTTCCGTTTTTCATTATCATCGCCCCACCAAAAGTCTCTAGTTAGTTTCATGAGGTCTTCACATAGACCAGCGGAGAACTTAAAAACACTCATGGGGTATGTTGGGATGGCCTGCACCACTGATTTTACTAGAACGTCTTTAGCCCCGCTCGAGGAGTATTTTTCTGCATAGTCTGAGAACCGCTTCATAACCTTCTCCTTTACCGGCTGAAATTTACCATCTTTCATACGACCTTCCGGTACTGGCAGACCCAAATACTTTACCTCAAATCCCACTGTTTGGATATCAAGAATTAATGGAGGCAACCTCATTTCCTTCTTCCACTATACATTTATTTCCTAGTAAGAGTGAACATTTACCTGGGCTGAGTAGTTGTCCAGTAGCTTTCTCATATTTATTCAGGACCAATTTAACTTTTTTTGCTTGGTCCACATTAGCCTCGAAGAACAGTAGACTATCATCTGCAAAAAGCAAATGAGAGATACCTGGGCTACGTCGGCATACTTTGAGATCTTTGATCTGACCATTATCAATCTCCTTTTGGAGGAGCCTAGAGAGGCCATCTGCGACAAAAAGGAAGAGATAGGGAGAGAGTGTGGGTCTCCTTGTCGCAAGCCCCTGGATGGGGTGAATTTCTCCAAAATCTCTCCATTAAACCGAACAGAGTATTTAACAGTTTTGACGCACGTCATGATCCAGTCTATCCATTTTCTAGCAAAACCAATCTTTTCAAGGATTCCTTCCAAGTACTTCCAATCAACCCTGTCGTATGCTTTTGCCAAATCCAGCTTGTATGCACCAAATTTTCCTTTTTTGTCCGAGCTTTTCTGCAAAGAATGGTTACATTCAAAAGCGATCAACGCATTATCCGTAATTAGTCTCCCTGGAATAAAGGCACTCTGTGTACGGGCGATGATATCTTGCAACAGCGGTCTCAACCGGTTCACCAAACATTTTGAGATCACCTTATAAATCACGTTGCAAAGACTAATAGGTCTGAAATCACGGAGGCAAACAGGATTCTTATTTTTTGGAATTAAGACAATGACCGTGTCATTTATCCCATCAGGCATATTACCGCTGCGAAAGAATTCCTTTATCGCTGCAATTATATCGTCTTTAAAAACTCCCCAGTGGCGTTGGTAAAATCTAGCCGGAAAGCCATCCTTCCCTGGAGCTTTTAAAGGGCCGATCTGGAATAAAGCATTGCTTATTTCTTCATCAGAGAAGTCAGCACAGAGAACCTCATTCATATCTTGTGTAATTTGAGGGTCCACCATATCCAGGATGGTACTCGGTTGCACATGTTGGTCGGCAGTAAACAGGTCTTTGAAGAAGTCGGTCGCCATTCCCTCCATCTCTTCCTTATTCTCTGTCATCGAGCCATCGTGTCTTTTGAGACGACATATTTTATTTTTCTTTTTCCTCCAAGTTGCTTTTTGGTGGAAAAACTTTGTATTCCGGTCACCTTCTTTTAACTAATTTATTCTTGATCGTTGACGCCAATAGATTTCCTCTTGCTCCAGCAAACTATCAAGTTCCTTTTAAATCCTCTGTTTTTCATGTTGATCCTGGATTGAGTTTGAGTTCCTTGTGTTTATTTTC